>MU227026.1:3511602-3587257 GCA_018584345.1 Thuja plicata
ACAAGCTTCTTCATGCTTGTTCTTGAGCCTTTCATTGCCTCATTAGTTTGCATATTAGTTTACATCCAAAGATCAATAGTGGGATTTGATATAGTGTTGGGAGAGCACACCCACAATTCTCTAAGAGCAAATCAACAAGGCTTGGGTGCCCTTGTTTGGCTCATCGGAGGTTGTGGTGAAATCCATTGTTGTTTTAGTATGTTTTTTAGACATGTTTAGCATAGTTAAATGATTTATATCTCTAATGTTTGCATGTTTGAAGCGTGCTCCCAACAGGTAGGTTTTCATCACACACAGCGTGTACCTTTTCAGGATCAACTTCTATGCCTTTAGCTGAGATAATGTAACCCAACAATTTTCCAGAGGTAACACCAAATGCACACTTCCTGGGATTCAACCTTAACTTGAACTTTTCCATTCTATCCATAATTAGGCCTATGTCTTGGAGGTGCATAGATCGTTTCCTTTATTTAGCAAGGGTATCAGCCACATAGTCTTCCATGGGTTTGTGCATCATATCATGGAAGATAGTTGTTACTGCCCTTTAATAGGTAGCTACTGCGTTTATCAAACCAAAAGGCATGACATTCTAGAAGAATGTTTCCTAGGCACATGTGAAGGTAATATTTTCTTGATCCTCTAGCATAATCTTGATTTGGTTATATCCAGAGAAACCGTCCATGAGAGAATACATTTCATACCCAGCCGTCATGTCCATAATAATGTATTTGTTAGGCAAAGGAAAGTCATCCTTTGGGAATACTTTGTTTAGATCCCTAAAATAAGTGCAGACTCTGATGGATTTGTCTGGCTTTGATACTGGTACGATGTTGGAAATCCATTATGCATAATCAATATCTCAGATGAATCCAGCTTTGAGTAATTTTTCTAGTTCATCCTTGATAAGTAGTGCAACATGAGGGTGCATTTTTCTATGTTTTTTTTACTGGTTTTACTCCAGCAGATATTGAGAGATGGTGCATGATAAGATCTAGATCCAAACCAGGCATATCTGAGTATGTCCATGCAAATTTTATCTTCTTCTCTTTAAAGAAGTCTGTGAATTCCTTGAGCTCTTTTGTAGACAATGATTTAGCCACATGAATGATGTGTGGTTGTTCCTCTGTACCAATATTCACTGGTTGAGTTGGCTCTATGAGCACTGATGATCGTTCCTATAAATGACTAGGAAAGACATCAAGCATCCCATCCTCAAGTGCCTCAAAGAAGTTTTCACCTTTGGATGCATCTTTTCTTTTTACTATTTTGGGTTCTGAAACTGCCACAATGTGGTTTTTTCCTTCAGACCCTTTTCTTTTTCTCATTTTTATTGTATAACTAAGATACTTGATGTCCACTTTAGTCATGCTCACACTAGGTTCACTGGTGGAAGAAGTGACAGGTTCAGCAATGTTAAGATAGCAGGCTAAATCATATTCATTGGGTAATGTAGGCATTTCAGCGGGTTGTCCCTATAAGGACCAATCAATGAGTTTAGGATACTTTAGTGGTAAAGGTTCGATGGGTTTGAGGGGGTTCACGATATGTTTGTCATAGATGGTGACTGTTAAGTAGAGTCCTAGACCTGACCCTTGTATAGATGTGTTCAAATCAGAAAGAGCGCTAGCATCATCATCGAAGTCCATGTCAAAAATAGGAGATCCTAATTCATCAGACCTGAATTCTAAGCCTTCACTTACTTCGAGTGTGGGTACATATCGCTGAACTATATCCACCTCTTTGTCTAAAGTGTCTTCTGAAAAACTGTCAAACTCATATTCATGGGAGTCCATTTCATCATTTGGTTTCGTATCAAGGACATGAGTGAAATCTACTCTTTTCCCCCAGTTTGGATGAGTTATACCTAAGAACTCTGCTATGGCTAGAATCCTTTCTTCTATATCCATATCCTGTTCAGATGTAGTTATTTCTGACTGATAAGAAGTTATTGGTGATTCCTCAATAACATGCTCTTTAGTAGCATTGACATGGGGTGTATCTTCATCAAAGAGAAGAGACAAAATATTTGGAGGAATGGGGGAAGGATACACATCCTCTACATCAAAATCATCTAAATCATCCCACTTGGAAGTGGGTATGTTAGTGCTTTCTACTGTTGTAATCTGCTCTTCATGAACTTAATGTCCTTTCCTTTATCTAGGCGATTCTTTTCTCCTTGTTCTTTCTTGGATAATAACCCTAGACCATTTGTGTCTCTAGGTCATCTGTATTCAACATAGATTAGTTCTTTAAGTCCATTTTTATTAGGTCCAATGGGTCCTTTACCCAAATAACCCATTTCACAAGCCACCTTATACCCCACTCCAAATGTTTGTTGGGGTATTACACATACAACTTCTCTATCTTTAGGTTCCTTATATAACCAAGCCAAAGCGGCTCTTTCCTCTTGTTCATCTTGTAATGGTGTGTTGGCTTAAACAAAGTTATCATTGTAGATTTCTTGGGATGTTATTGGTTTCCTCTCTTCTGAAGGTCTCCCACAGGACCTAGGTGATATGGGAAGAGATGTGACTGACAGTACGGGTTCTACTATGTATCCACCCATACTAGTGTCCTTTATCTTGAGTTTATTTTCCATTTCCTTCAGCAAGTTTGTGGCTGATTCAGAGTTGAACACTTCATTGTTATGTGGGACTAGAGTTTCCGCTGCTTGTCTTAATGCATTACAGCCATAGCTGGTGTCTATAGGAATAGTGACCTCTACACCGTTGAATGGGAATTTGATACACTAATGGTACATTAATGGAACTACCTGCATCTCATGGATCCAGGGTCTTCCCAATAGGATATTGTAGGCTAGAGGGAGATCCAGAACTTGGAAGGTAACATCCCTCTCAAAAGGACCCAATCAGATTGGTAAAGTGACAAGACCTTTAGAAGATCTCTTTTTTTCATCATATGCCTTGATAGTAATCCTCTTTTTAGGATCAATGAAATTCTCTAAAAGGCCTAGTTTTTCCATTAGCCAGTATGCACAGATGTTTAAACTTGCACCTCCATCTATCAAGACTCATCTGACTCAATGTTTGTGGATCATGACATCAATATGCAAGGGGAGATTGTGTGGATGGCTCAAAGAGTTGTCATCTTCTTCTAAGAATGATAAATAGGGTAGCAAGGTCAAGTGAACTACCATGGATTGAAACTAGTCTAGGTCCAGATCTTTTGGAACATTTTCCTCAGTGAGGGCTTTGTCAAGGATCTCCCTATGAGTAGGGGAGATTTTAAGCAGCTCAAAGATGGTGATCTGAGTGTTGGTTCATTGCAAATTGGTCAAGTATGCTATAGTTAGTAGCATTAGATGAGGGGACCAATTTTGAGTTCTTGTTGGCAGTGCCAATAATAGCTTTATCTATAGGTTGTACTGGTGCAGATGTAGAAGGCTCAGGGCCTTTGAGAATGATCTTTGCACGAGACCGAGTAATAGAATTTTCATGAACTTGAGATTGTTCTGGTTTGTAGGGTTGGGGTGCAGACCCTTGTAGCATGAAGGGATTTTTATGCTTAGGAGAATCTTCTCTTCCCTTGATGGTAATGACATTGCAGTATTCTTCATCTACCGGTTCAACCATATTAATGAAATTATCATTATTAGCATATTTATAGTTGACCTTGGCATCAATTTTTTTTCCTTTAGAGGATTCACCCTTCCCATTAGGAGGAAAGGGGTCTTTGAAGGCCTAGTGATCTAAGTTCTTATTGTGACCTTCCACAACAATAATCTCACTATCAATAAGGTCTTGGACCTTATACCCCAATTGAATATAGGTAGCCATCTTGTGACCCTTGTTCCAATGGTAATCATAGTACACAGATTCATTCCACCAAGATGGTCATGGTTATAGATCGAAAGGACGTGAATTGTCCAAAGGAGTGAGTAATTGGTTGTCCAAGAGAGTCTTTTAAACCACATTAAGGGGTTCTCCCATAGGATTTAACTCATGCTTGGGTCAAGGAGTCCAAGGTTCGATCTAGAAAAGTTTGAAGGCGGTTTAGATTGTGCTGCAGCTTGGTCAGTGACTTTGGCCACGTGCATAGTGGTAGTAAGATTGAATGCAGCCTTTAGAGGCTTGGGAGTCACATTGTTGACAACTCCATCATTCACAACATTCTAGTTCTTGTTGACAAATTTGGTTTTGTCTCTACCAGAGGAAGAGGACCTTTGTTTATTATCCTTGTGTAGGGTTAGTTCTCCTTTCTTGACCATGAACATTTTGATTCTCATAGCTTTTTTGATCATGTCATCAAAGGTCAAAGGACCTTGCAGCTGTACTTCATACCCAAAATTGGGAAGGAGATTGTCTAAAAAAGGTGTCAAGTTTGTCAGACTCGGGTATTTTGTGATAATAATTTGTATAAAGTTGTCTCCATCTCTGGAGAAATGTCAAGAAAGGTTCCCCATGGTTTTTCTTCAAGTTTTAAAGATCACAGATATTAACTAGATGTTGGATGTTGTGCGAGTAATGTTGCAAGAACAAGTTGGCAATCTTGTCAAAGGTCTTGATGCCAGTCGGGAGCCTAGAGAACCACTCCATGGCCAACCCTCCCAAACTATGCGGGAAGAGACACATGAGGTAAGTTTGATCATGTATAAACTCCATAGAGAGCACCAAACTCTCTTAGATGATCCTGAGGATCAGCGGTACCCAAGTATTTGTCATACTTGGGAAGTTCAACTCCTTTAGGAAAAGGAGGCATACATAGACTCTTATCGAATGGGAATGGACAAATGCTTTCCAGTGTGAATTGTTTGATGGGTTTGTCTTTATCCTTCATGAGTTGAAGGAGTTGTTCTTGCATACTTTGAACTTGTTTTTGTAACCTAGATTTTTTATTTTCTTCCTCTTGCGTGACAAGAGTCTCTACATTATAGTTTGAGGGCAACTTGGCCCCTTGATTGGCTAGTTTGAGAAGATATTTCTCTTTCTCCTCCTTCAGGAGAATCTCCATCATCTTGTAGAAGTTTTTATTGGAACGAGCCTCCGCAATGTCTTCCTGGGTTATTTCTGTCTCCTCATCAATAGGGGGGTCTTGATAATGGAACTTACCCCTGGTTTTAGAGTGATCATTGTCTCTGCTGTGCTCACCTGATTGATGTTGGTCTACCATCTTTCTAGTATGCAAGTGTTTAGTATGCATAGACTCAATATGAGGAGGTCGAGTATCCTAAGGTATTGTACCTATGGGAACTCTTACTATTTCAATAGTGTCAATTTCAAGAAACAACTCTTCAAAATTTTGATGTTCCTCAAACAATGGGTTTCAGACCCTAGTGAAGTCTACTCGGAATGAACGTTGGATATAAGGTCAAACAACAGGGGAGGAAGATTGAGATGATCCCTCACTAGATGTAGCTAATGAAGAGGAGCGTGAAGATCCTCTACTACACTCTAACTATGTGATAAGCTAGAATGACCTCTTCCTCAGTTTCAAGGTCTACTTCATCTAGTGACACGTGGGAGGAATGCACTGCTACTTCAAGTTGTAATAGTCATAGAAAAAGATTATACAATGGGAGTGAACTAGGAAAATTCTTAGAACTATCTCAAGATAAATACATGAGAGTGCCAAAAGGTGAAGTATGCCCGACACGAGTCGTCAGAAACAAGGCTAGAATAGTCGAGAATTGACTATCATGTCGCAAGGTATGACAACATAGTAGAAAAAGTAAATAGATAAGAAAAAAGACCAGTTCAAGCGAGAATCACGTAATTCTGAACCTGAGACATCCAATCAAAGACTATGTATAGATAGGAAATAGTCAAACAAACCTTAGATAAAAACTAGATTGAGCAGAGGAATACAAAATAGATAGCAAACAACTCACTATTTTGGGACAGTTTCATGCGAAGTGTACTATTGTGCGTAGATTCCCACAAGCCCGCATGAAGTTTTGCAACTTGGCATGGAGAAAGACCAACTGGTGATAAAATAGGACAAAAAATAGAACAAATGGGTACAAACTCATGTGAAGATTCTTAGTGCCTCGCGTGAAGATTCACACAGACAAATATGAAGAAGTGTTTTCTCGCGCAAAAATTGGCAGAAAGCCGAGCGAAATTGTCTAGAAATAGACATTTGGAATGTTTTTTGAGACAAAAAAAAGATTTTGAGACATAGTAAAGACTATTCTTTGACAAAGTATGCAGTTTCAGATTGATAGTTTGTTTGTTTGAATGTTATATAACCAGTTATCGACAAGCATAGATAGTCGTGACATAAGTAGTAGTCGTAAACAATTCAACCAAGGACAAAGAAACTCATAAGAACGAGGGAGTCTTTGAACAATTTTAACATTGTAGATAATGAAGACTCGAAAAGACACATGCTTATCCCTAGAAAGAAAATTGGTAGAGAAGACAAAATATTTGCCCCACAACTAATGTGCATACGTTCACCTCACACAGTAGTGTCACCCTTGAGAGGGCACCCGCATTTTGGTGTTTCTAAGGACTCAATAGTATATGTTCAAAGGTTACCCTTGAAGCAAGGGAAAATTTCATATACCACCTTCAAACATCCAGGTGTATGCCTATGGTGAGAATTTATGGGAGAGAATTTTCGCTCTCCCTGCACAAAGATTATGTCTTCTTTAGGAGGTGAACTAGGTAAGCATCTAGCTACAAGGTGTTTAGTAGGATTCTGTTCACATTAACCTTTGGTGGCCTCACAAGCAAGGTCAAGTCATATAGCCATACCAACACGTGAAAGTGTACACCCTTGGCAAGAAAGGCTGGGAGCGGCGCCACTCAGTACAACATATAGGGCTTCCTTGAGATGTTCGACATCAAGAATCACAAGGAAGAAATTAATATGGATTTGGAGTCTTTCGCTCAACAAAGATAATTTATTATAGTGGGGTGGAATCACTGGCAAAAGGTGTGTACCCACTTGGTTCATTACCAAAGGTTCAACTTTCGACAGGCCCGCTAAAGGTTAGACTCATACTTGGTTCGATTTTGAGGGTCCAAGTTTTTTATTTTCCCAAAAGGGAAAAGAGCATAATCCTCTACCTTTACGCCTTACCCAAACACACCAAATAGATTTATAACCCAACTAACTCCTCTTTCAACAAAATCCAAGAGCTTCTAGGTTTCTGATTCTCTCAAAGAGAGAAGAGCATACTCCCCTCACTAATGGACATACTAATTGATTTGTTACCTTTCCTTGCTCCCTAAAGAGTCAATCCCACAGTAGCATCTAGGTCTTGAATTCATTCATGGGCATCACTTCCATGTAATGAAGAGCCTATTACCCTATTCTTCTATCAAGATGCTCGAGAGATTATTAACAAGGCCCTATTTAAACTATGTGAAGAAAGCATGAAAGAAAACAAAATATTTAAGCAAGTTTCAAAAGTTCTTTGACAAGCATTATCTAACACACATCCTGCAATCAAACCGTTAGAAAGTTTGCATAGTTGTTAAAGGAATATTCATCATTTCATCCTCTAGACCACATGTTAAGCCATTTTAGAAATAAAAACTAGAAAGACACAGTCAACAATGAACATAAATCATTAGTGGTCAGAAAATAGAATGATAAATCTGCAAATTTTAAACCTTCTTTCAAAGTCCATGCGAAGATATGCCAGAAGTGGCATGAAGAAACACTCAGTATCACGCAAAGTATTGAAAAAATTTGTGTGAATATGTGATAAATCACGTGAAACTTCACTACAGAGATGTACGGACATAAAATAGATTGATGAAAATAAATACAGAATGCGGCTAGAAATTGATTTTCTGCCCCACGGTGGGCACCAAAAATGTGATAGCTAAGTGTGACCTTCTTGTTTATCCATACACTTCAACATGGTCATTATTCACTAGTCACATACAAGAATGGATATGAAATTATCCATCTCGCATGTCTGTATGATTTGACCTATTTCCTCCTATCTAGTTGGGGTTTTGAATAAGCTCTTAGAATCGAGAGTCCAACAACCTAGACCATTGCTAAAATGGAGGATTTAAGAAAATATGCAAATGCAAGATTAATCTAGATAGCTTGTTTTATTCTTGAAATGAATGTGAAAACTAGATTAATCTAAGAAATTGAATGTAAAACCAGATTAACCTACAAATGATTATGAAATTAATCTAGGAATGAGATATTAAGCTAAGTATGAGAAGTTACAAGCTAATCTAGAAATGAACAAATATATATTAAAATCAAGATTAATTGAAACTAAGTTAAACTATGAATGATTAAGCTAGCATGAATATTAAGCTATAGCAACAAATCTAATAACAATGTATTCAATTAGAAAACTAGCAAATCACCAATTACAAGATTACAAATTTCAAGACTAGTTTGAATGAGAACTGAGAGAGTTCTTTTATAGACCTAGAGTCTGTTCATAATAGAAAGTTTCCGTGGAGAGAAACAATTAACTTATTGAAAATTAGTTGAGAATAGGAATTTTTTTTGAGAGAAACAGTCAACTGTTGCCTTTTTGAGTTTAACTGATTTGTTTCTCTTTTAAATCACAGTTAACTCAAAGTTTCTATTCCCGAACTGGATAGAAGGTTTTGGAGAGAATATTTAATTAAATAAATAGAATATGACCTCATAAATGTATTTTCTCAATTATTTAAATAATTAAATTCAATTATTGAAATGAGGGTATTTATTTAATAATTAAATATTATTTAATTCCTTTTTAAGTGTTTTATCTAAAAGGGGTGAATTTAATTTAATTAAAGTGCTAGGAATTTATAATTAATTTAATTCGAACATTGGTTTATTTTTATAATTATGATTGATATTTAGGAATTAAATATAGTATGTGATTAATGAAAATTTAGGATTTTCTGCATTTGACACTTAGGTCGAGTAGAGTCAGTCAAAACTCATAATTGCCTAGTACAATAGCACTTTGATGATTCAGAAGAATGATAAATGCAACAAAATTGGTTAGGGTTTCAAGATGCCAATTTTGGGATGTTATAGTAAGTAAAATGCTCAAAACACGACCACACACATATGCTACTATATTTTCTGCTATAGAATACCTAAGAACAATTGATAATAACAAGATCACAATTGATTCACTTATTAGTAGGCTTACAAAATTTTATTTAAGTAATTTTGACAATAGCCAACCTACTAATGAAGTTGCATTTCAAGCTGAAACTAATGTTGGATCATCTAGAAAAGGAAAGGTTGTTGTTTATGACTCTGGCAATTATGAAGGATTAGCAGTTGAGGAGGAAGAATTGGATAACCTTGAAGCTTTGATCACTAGGAGATTTCCAAAAGGTAAAGGAAGATACAAAGGAAAAATTTCTATTGCATGCTGGAATTATAGACAAATAGGTCACTTCACACACAAATGTCCTAACAAACCAAAGAAGGAACATGATGGAGAAAAGAAAGACAAATACAAGAAGTACAAGGATTTCACTTATAAGAACATAAACCTATGTTATATCGCTGAAGAAGAAGAAAATGAATATAATACTGATGGAGATGATAATGATGAAGAAATAGTGTTTGTTGCTATAAAAGAAGATCCCTCTACCGAAAATGTTGATATTGAAGAAGAGAAAGATTTGATCTCAAGTATGAACTATAACAATGAATGGATCATTGATAGTGGATGTACACACCATATGAATGGAGACAAGGATAGATTCATAACCATGGAACAATGTGATGGAGGGACAGTTACATTTGGAAATGGTTCTCTCTGCATGATTACAGGTAAAGGTACTATTTCTTTACTTGATGATATAACTTGTGATGATGTTTATTTTGATGATGGATTGAAATATAGTTTTTTAAGCTTGTCTGAGTTGAATAACAAAGGATTCAAATTTTATTTTAGTAATGGAAAATACAAAATATTTGAGAAGAAAGGAAAATTGATTGGTACATGTGGATAGACAAAAGGTAATATTTTCAAACTGAATACTAAAATTAGTCATTGTTTAATTGCTAAAGTTGAAGAGAGCTAGTTATGGCATACAATATTGTGTCATGTGAACTTTGATAAGTTCATAAGAGATTGTAAGAAGAAAAATGTTAGAGGTTTATCGATACTGAACAAACCAAAGAATGCAGTATGTAAAGAATGTCAGTTTGGTAAGATGACTAGTTCAAGTTTCTCAAGCAAAGTCTACTCTATAGAACATATCTTAGATTTAGTGCACACAGACTTGTGTGGACCTATAAGTATAGAAAGCTATCATGGAGACAAATACTTTTGTTGATGATTATTCAAGGATGATGTCAGTAATGTTTTAAAAGTTAAATATGATGCTTTTCATATGTTTAAAATGTACAAAGCTAGAGTTGAAAAAGAAAATGGAAATAATTTGAAATGTCATAGATCAGATAGAGGTGGTGAATTTAATTCTAATTAATTCAATAAGTATTGTGACAAACATGGAATCAAGAGACAATTGATTGCACCGAGAATGCCTCAACAGAATGGAATTGTAGAAAGAAGATGAATCTATTGTTGAATGTGCTAGAACACTATTAAATAAAAAAGGAGTTGCACATAAATTCTAGAGAGAATTTGTTAGAACTTATGTATACACACTGAATCAGGTACAACTAAAGAAATGTATAAACAAAACACTATATGAAATATGGTATGGTCAAACACCTAATGTTAGTTATTTCAGAATATTTGGAAGAAAATGTCATATTAAGAGAGATGATAAAAATGGAAAACTTGATAGTAAAAGTTATGGAGGAATATTTATAGGATACTCTACTAAGATTCAAGAATTCAAGTGTTTGAAGAAAAGGAAAAATAAGATAATCAAAAGTGCAAATGTCAAGATTGATGAATTTTGAGAACAGTGAAAAGAAACCAAAAGGATATAGTGAATTGATTTACTTTGAACCTGAAAGCTTAGAAACAAAAAAAGAAAATTTAGGCACCGATAACACCCAACCAAAAACAACACCACTAAGTGAGACAAGTAACATAAATGAATGAATGTAGACTATGGAACCTATTACACCAAGCAATATATGGATTAATCATAGTTTTTTAGATATAATTGGAGATAACAGTGTTGGAGTATAAACCATAAGTCAATTAAGAGCCAAAGACACTACATGAATATTAACAAAGATGAAACCGAGATTGGTAAAAGATGAATTAAAAGATAAAGACTAGAAAAATGCAATGAAAGAAGAGATTGAATGGATTGAGAAGAATAAAACATGGTCATTAGTTCCCAGAACTAAAGACAAAAATGTTATAGGAACTAAATGGGTTTTCAGGAAAAAACTTGATGAGACTGGTGAAGTAATAAGGAAAAAAGGAAGATTGGTTTGCAAAGGTTATGCTCCTGAAGAAGGACTAGATTATGGCAAGAATTTTGCACCTATTGCTACATTGGAAGGATTTAGAGTATTACTAGCTTACACAATATATAAAGGATTTCAATTTTACCAAGTGGATGTTAAATTGATATTTATGAATGGAATATTAGAAGAACAAGTTTATATTAAACAACCTGAAGGATTTGTTGCTTAATAAGGTAAGGATTTGGTTTGCATATTTCATAAAGCATTATATGGTTTGAAACAAGCACCGAGAGCATGGTATGAAAGACTACATTCATATTTAGTTAAGATTGGATTTGAAAGAACTAATGATAATAGTAATGTGTATTTGAAAACTGTAACTGAAGACAAAATTTTGATTTCTTAAATATTTTTTGATGATATAATTTTTGGAGGAAATGATTTTCTTAGTAAATATTTTGCTAAAGAAATGAGAAAATAATTTGAGATGTCTATGATTGGAGAAATAAAATTCTTCATTGGTTTGCAAGTATGATAGATGTCTAAAGGTATTTACATAACTCAGTCTTAGTATATTAAGGAGATGGAATGGAAGATGCAAAACATATCGATACACCTATGGTTACCAGTTGTAAACTATCTAAAGAGGATGATTCTAAAGAAGTGAACAAAATATTATATAGATCAATGATTGGAAAGCTACAATATGTTGTTCACAGCCAACCTAATATTGCACATGTAGTTGGAATAGTTGCTAGATTTTCATCTAATCCTAAATATTCACATATGATTATAATTAAAAGGATATTCAAATATCTTAAAGGAACATAAAATTTTGGATTATGGTATGAAAGAAAAGGAGATTTTAATCTTCAAGCATATACAGATGCAGATTGGGCTAGAAATATTGATGACAAAAAAATTCCAAGGAAAGGAGATTTTTATTTAGGAAGCAGATTAGTGTCATGGACAAGAAAAAAGCAAAATTGTATTTCATAATCTACAGTTGAAGCTGAATATATTGCTGCTGCCATTAATTGTCAACAAGTGTTATGGATAAAACATATACTAAAAGGAATAGATGAGAAAGTTGAAGAACCTGTTGTTATACATTATGACAACACAAGTTCTATTAATATATCAAAGAACCCAATAATGCACTCAAATACCAAGCATATACCTATAAAGTATCATTTTATAAGGGAGTAGGTACATGACAAAGAGGTAAGATTGGAGTCCATTCCTACAAAGGAACAATTTGCAGATATATTCACTAAACCACTACCTAAGGACAGATTTGAATACCTAAGAGGTAGAATAGGGGTCATACCCATATAAGAAGTTAACTAAAAGAGGATGTAGTATGCATCAGCTCATATTTTTTTTAACAAGATATATTAAGTATGAATTGATGTGTAGGAAAAATACTCTATGGGGGAGAAGTCTAGGCAAGAGTAAGGAAAAGGAAGTGGATCAGAACAAGTACAAAATTAGAAGACAATATAGTAAGGTTAATCACCTTTGACATTGTTGTCGAAGGGGGGGAGGATGAGTGAGAAATGGGGGAGATAAGTGAGAAGTAGGGGAGATGAGTGAAGTAACAGAGATGAAGGAAGAAATAAAGAATAAAGGAAAAGAGAAATAAAAGAGATGAAGAAGAATAAACATAACTAAATATCGCTAGAAGTTTTCCAAAGTTTAGAAGTTTTCTATCAATGCAAAAGGGGGAGATTGTTGGCATATGGAGAGATTGTTGGCATAACTGCTCTAGTTTATATGGAGATTAAACTGATAGAAAAGGTTAGATTAGTTATAGAGTTTGTCATTGATGTCAAATATCCAAAGAAGCAAAGTATTAACTATCAGAGAGAAGAAAGTCTTATTGACATAAGGAGGTTAGATATAGACAACTGCAACCAACAACTATCTAATAAAAGGGAAAATCACATCGCAGCCGACAAGGAGGATGGATAGGAAAAAATTTAATAAGATGATGAAGTTATGATCATTGGATCTAGGTTTACTTTTTATGATTAGCGATTATCTACTTAAGGAAGAAAGAAGAAGAAGATTGGTATCGTGAAGAGGAGGAAGACAGAATAACAATGAAACAAAGGAACTAATTAGAGAAGGATAGTTGCAATCACATAAGAGAATACAAAAGATGATACCTAGGATTGGAATTGTTAGAATAACTAAGAGGGGGGGGGTGAATCAATGGCCTCAAAAATTAATCCAATAAATCAACCCAAAACTTTATACCACAAATATAAAACCTCTATTTATCTTTAGTCCTACAAGATGTATGCCTTTAAATAATCTTATCAAATAAATAATGCTCAAAGTATACTATTTATCCTTTTCCTTGAACTTTACCGAATAATAGTCTATTCTTTACCAAAATATAGTAAATAACTTAGTGTTTACTGATCAATCCTATTTTAGTAATGTGTAAAGAAAAACATCAAAGAAATGAACCATATACACATTTGACACATGGATTTTTGACGTGGAATCCCTGTTAGAGGAAAAACCACTTGGAACCAGTAACCCAAAATTTTCACTCTTATGAAGTGAGCTCAGTGAAGAGCCAACCATGTTAAAGGTTACAAACACACTGTTAAGTGTGACCTTGTTAGAGGATTTAAAACTAATAGTTTGTCACTTGACATCTGGCATTCACTATGCTGTCTTCATGAGAAAATTTTTGATACTCATTGGGATGTATCTTAATATATAAAGGATGGTTAGATCCTAATTTGTTAAGAGATTTTCTGAATAAATGGTTAAACTGAAATAGTATGTGATCTGTTCATAAATACAACTTAATCTTGCAGATGTTCAAATCTATTGAAGCTCATAATAACTCTTCTAATCAATGTTCTCTTCTGTTCCTTTTCTCCACTCCTTTATGCTCGATGAATTTTATTGCTTCTCTGTTGCTCGATGTCTGCAGAAATATTAGCTCTATTCTTTAGCTTGTTGATCAGATATGTATGAAGACTTCTTATCTTCACCAGGATTCTCTTCAACATCCTTTCTATAATAATGAATCAGCTTGTCTCTTTTATAGACATGATTTCACCATTTCTAAGTCCTTTTCTTTCTTTTTCTTGATGTGATATGCAAATCTCACCGTTATTTCTTTAAAATCTTGCTTTAGTTTTATCCTGTAGATTTATCCTTGACAACTGGAATAAAACTAGCTTTAAATCTCTATCTTATTTTAGCTCTTAACTGGCCAATGAAAATATTATAATCAATTAGTTAACTCTATATTTAGCTCCTTCTAGCTAAGTCTTTTGTCATTTCTGAACTTTAGTTCTGATCAGTGTTTAACTCCTTGTTTTCTCAGTCTTGACTTCAGTTGTCCTCAGGCATCTTTGTCTTTCGGGGTTGTCTGTCTGTCAGGTAACACTGTGACTTTCATTTCTGCTCGAGTATCACTTTGGTTCTGCTCGGTAATGCTTGCTCATGTATCTTTCTTAGTTTACACTGTAACTCTTCTTGGGGTTCTCTATCCATCGGTGTTTGTTGTCACTTGGTGTATATTGAACTTTTATGCATTACTGATAACATAACCTTTATTTCTTTGGTTCTTTTAGTCTTTGACAATATGTATATGACCAATCAGAGTATATCAAGTTGACATCAATGAAAATAAAATAAATTAACTGATTTAATGTCTTGCATTAACTTTCTACAGCTCGGTGATGATCAAATTAACATCTTCAACCATTCAATCAGTTATAGTTCATCAATCTCTCCCTTTGGCATTGATGGAAACATACTACATACTACTAATACAATATGAAATACATCAGTAGTAGATCATCAATCTCTACCAAACTTATTCTTCTATTCTAGCTTAGATTTGATTATAGTAGAGTACTTTTTTCATTCTTCATTCCCTTCATTGGATAGATGTAGCAACTTCTGATTCTATCTCTCCCTTTGTTGCAGAATCTCTCCTCCCTTTTCTAGATAGATATGCAGTATTATCTTTTCCAATTCTCTCGCTTGGATGTTTCTTTGAATCCCTCTCTAATGGTTTCTCTCCCTTTGACTGTTCCTCTCCTTGATGGATGATTATGATAGAGATTTCATATCTCTTTTCCCTTTGATAGTAATATATTTCATTGAATACTTCTATCCATATTCATTAGGTACATCTCTCCCTTTGATACCTCTGATAGATATTTCATATGGATATAATATCTCCCTTAAGTCATCTCTCCCTTTGACAATAATGCCAAACTATATCTCTCTCTCTTCTTTCATAATATATTCCTTGAATTTCCTCTCCATTAGCAATACAATAACTCTGGTGTGTAGTGTAGATAAGTACCTTTCTATGTACTGATATATCTTTGCAATCCATCTCCTTTACTTGCATCAACATGAGTTATCTTCTAATTATGTATAGGCTGGTGCAACCTCCTAGTCATCTTAGTGACCATTAGACAAGGGTCGGACCCCTACTCTCTTTCTCAGGTACTCAAATGTATATTTAGGAAATGGATTTGTGAATATGTCTGCTAATTGTTCCTTGGATTGAATATATTCTAGTATTATCTCTTTCTCTTGCACTTGTTCTCTTAAGTAATGATACTTGATAGAAATGTGCTTTGTCTTAGCATGCATGACAGGGTTCTTTGAAATGTTTATTGCACTTATATTATCACAATATATAATCACTGGTTCAATAATTTTCATATTCATACCTTCCAATAATTGTTTGATCCATGCAATGTTAGAGAAATTTACAGCAAAAACCACATATTCTTCTTCTGCAGTAGATTGTGAGATGCATCCTTGCTTCTTACTTATCCATGTGACAAGTCTGCCACCCATAAAGAATGCTCCTCCTATTGTGCTCTTTCTATCATCTAAGTTTCTAGCCCAAAAGCATCTGTATAAACTTGAAGCTCAAATTTTCCTTCTCTTTTATACCATAAGCCATAGTCTTCAATATTCTTTAGATATCTCAAAATTCTTTTGACAATAGTCATGTGTGATTCCTTGGGATTAGCAGTGAATCTTGTAACTATTCCAACTGCATGTGCTATATCTAGTCTAGTATGAAAAACATACATGAGTTTTCCAATCATAGATCTATATTGTGTTTGATTTACCTTGGTTGAATTGTCTTCCTTTATCAGCTTGCATCTAGTTTCCATAGGTTTTCCAACTAGCTTTGAGTCTTCCATCTTGAATATCTTGAGAACTTCCTTGATGTATTTGGATTGTTTGATGTAGATGCATGCATCCTGTCGAAGAATCTGTAGAACAAGAAAGAATTTGATCTCTCCAAACATTGACATCTCAAACTCTTTTCTCATTTCAGAAGAAAATAGTTTGCATAACATATCATTACCTCCAGATATGATATCATCAACAAATATTTTAGCAATCAGAATGTTATCATCAGTATCTCCTTTCAAATACAGATTACTATTTTCACTTGTTCTTACAAATCTAATACTTATGAGATAGGAGTGAAGTCTTTCATACCATGCTCTTGGTGCTTGTTTCAATCCATACAAGGCTTTGTGTAGTCTACAAACCATGTTTCTCTTGTTAGGATCAACAAACCCTTCTGGTTGTTCAATGTATACCTCTTCTTCTAGTATTCCATTTAGGAATGCAGATTTGACATCCATTTGGTATACCTTGAATCCTTTGAATGCAGCATTAGCAAGTAGGATTCTTACTCCTTCTAGTCTAGCAATGGGTGCAAATTTTTCTCCATAGTCAGTACCTTCTTCTTGTGCATACCAATTGCATACTAATCTTGCTTTGTTCCTTGTGACTTCTCCATTCTCATTCAACTTGTTTCTGAATATCCATTTGGTACCAATGAAATTCTTGTCATCTGGTCTAGGTACTAATGTCCATTTTCTATTCTTCTTAATGTTCTCTATTTCTTAATTCATAGCACTGACCCATTCTTCATTTTCAAGTGCAGTATTAACAAATTTAGGCTCAAAATCACAAATTAAACATCTAGTGTTCAGTGACTTACTTCTTGTTCTCATTCCAGCCTTTTTGTATCCTATGATTTGGTTCTATGGATGGTGTCTTCTGACATACTTGGAAAGTATCGGTTCAACTCTTTGTTCATCATTTTGATCATCATCTTGGCCTTCATTTTGATCTCCATCACTTGGTGCATCATCTTGAGCAATTTCTTGATTTTTAGTGTTTGTAGCCTGATGCTCAGGTGCATTTTTCTATCACTCAGGAGCAATACACTATTGCTCAGGTAGAGTGTCAGGTTCTTCAATATATACAAACTTGTTGTAGTCTTTTGGTTCCTTTCTACTTTCCTCATCATTTTTCTGAACAAATTCATTTACTTTGACATTTGCACTTTCAATGATTTTGTTATAGGATTTGTTAAGACATTTATAAGCCTTGCTTTTGGTAGAATAACCTAGAAAAATTCCTTCTTCATCTTTGGAATCAATATTTCCATTTATATCATCTTTCAAAATATAACATTGACTTCCAAAAATTTTGAAGTAACTTACATTTGGTGTATATCCATACCATAGCTCATAAGGTGTCTTATTGGTGTCCTTCCTTAATTGAACTCTGTTCAATATGAAGACATTAGTACTGACAACTTCTCTCCAAAAATTTTGAGTGATTCCTTTCTCAATCATTAGTGTCCTGGCACAATCAACAATGGATCTGTTCCTTCTTTCAACAATCCCATTTTGCTATGGTGTTCTTGGTGCAGAAACCTATCTTTGAATTCCATGCTCATTACAAAAGTTAGTGAATTCATCATAAATAAATTCTCCTCCTCTATATGATCTTAGACATTTTAGTTCCTTTCCACTTTGTTTTTCCATTGTAGCTTTATACCATTTAAACATCTTGAATGCTTCTGATTTCTCTTTTAAGAACATAATAGTCATCATTCTAGAGTAATCATCAACAAAGAGAATGAAGTATCTATCACCATAGTAACTCTTTGTTCTCATTGGTCCACATAGGTCAGTTTGGACTAATTCTAGAATAGCATTAGATGTGTAGGTTTTTCTCTTGAAACTAGACTTTGTCATTTTACCTTTTTGACAATTCTTACACATGAAATGGTCGGGCTTTGACATGCTCGGTAAGCCTCTTACTTTACTTTAATTTCTTATCTTAACCATGTTTTCAAAATCAACATGACATAACCTTTTATGCCACAACCATATGTCTTTGTTTCTAGCCATTAAACAAGTGGTGTTAATATCATCAAGATAGAATAGGTTACCTTTTGTCGGTTCACTAGTTCCGATCAACCTTCCTGATTCATTAATGATCTTTTCCTTTTTTTTTCTCAAATGAAAATCAGTGTCTTGTGTTATTCAACTGTGAAACACTCAATAGATTATAGTTAATTCCTTTCACCCAATATGAATTTTCACATCTGATCAGATTATTCAACATTATGGTTCCTTTACCTTCAATCAGACAAGGTGAGTCATTACCCATTCTTATTGATCCACCATTATAATATTCAAAAGTTTCAAATTTTTCTTTATCTCCAGTCATGTGGTGAGTACAACCACTATCAATAATCCAGACATCATTTTTACTAACCTTAGATATGATTGCAGTCTCAACATACCTTTCCTCTTTATTGGAATCATCTTTCATAGCAACAAATACCACCTCAATATCTTCATCAGATTCGGTGTCATTATTCTCAGATTTTTCTTAGCCAGGTAAAAATATTTCTTTCCTTTGTCCTTATAGTCTCGGTTGTATCTTTTATCAGATTTTAGGTTGCTTTGGTAATCTCTATCATCACCTCTATCAAACTTCTTTTCATATGATCTATCATGGTTTTTGTCTTCTTTTCTTTTGTTAGGACATCTAGAAGCAAAGTGTCCAGTCTCTTTACAATTATAACATACCAATGGTAATTTACCTTTGTATCTACCATTGCCTCTCTGCAATCTTCTAGCCATTAGTGCTTCAATCTCATCAAGTTATTGGTCATCACTATCACTATCACTATCATTTCTCATAGTGTGTTTATGACTTGATTTACTTATCTTTAGAGAAGATTTGAATGCAGAATCAATAGATGGTAAGACACTGTTGTCAAAGTTATTCATCTCAAATAAAATAAGTCTAATAATCAAACTATCTAGAGTGACATTGTTATTTTCTACTATTCTCATTTCTTGTATATCAGATACTCTAATAGCATAAACATACAGTAAGGTTCTTAGGATTTTACTTACCACTATTTTTTCTTCAAGAACACCTCCTACTCCTCGGATAACATTGACTACCACTTTGATCTTGTAGCTCTACTGAGTGATGTTTTCTCCTTCTTTCATTCTTAGGTCATCAAAAATTCCTCTTAGGCTTTCTGCCTTAGCTCTTAGCACATTCTTATCTCCTCCATGTACTAGCTTTAATTTGTCCCACATTTGCTTTGCAGTGTTGCATGATTTGACATCTTCAAATTCAGCATCAGAGAGTGAGGAAGCAAGTTCTATCATCATAGAATTGTGCTCATGATTTTCTCTCAATTGATCAACTATTGATCCAGTAGCTTAAACAAATTTAGTATCTAAGTATTGAGTAACATAATTTCCAATACCTGATAGGTGGAGTATTATTCTTCTTTGCCATGATGTAAAGTTGTCCTTGTCAAACTTAGGCACATCCCTTTTTCTCATCTTGTGATCTTTTTCTTGAGTCTTTAAACTCTCTTTCTAAGAACACAAGATCTAATACCAATTGTTAGAATAACTGAGGGGGGGGGGGGGGGGGGTAATTNGCGGGTTAATTAGTGGCCTAAAAAATTAATCCAACTAATCAACCCAAGACTTTATACCACAAATATAAAACCTCTAGTTATCTTTAGTCCTAAAAGATGTATGCCTTTAAATAATCTTATCAAATAAGTACTGCTCGAAGTATACTATTTATCCTTTTCCTTAAGCTTTACCAAATAATAGTCTAGTCTTTATTGAAATACAGTAAATAACTTAGTTTTTATCGATCAATCCTATTTTAGTAATGTGTAAAGAAAAACATCAAAGCAATGAACCATATACACATTTGACACATGGATTTTTAACATGGAAACCCTGTTAGGGGAAAAAACACTTGGGACTAGTAACCCAAAATTTTCACTCTTTTGAAGTGAGATCGGTGAAGAGTCAACCTTGTTAAAGGTTATAAACACACTGTTAAGTGCAACCTTGTTAGAGGATTTAAAACTAATAGTTTTTCACTTGATATCTGGAATTCACTATGTTGTCTTCCTAAGAAACATTTTGATACTCCTTGGGATGTATCTTAATATATAAAGGATGGTTAGATCCTACTCTATTAAGAGATTTTCTGAATCAATGGTTAAACTAAAATAATATATGATTTGTTCATAAATACAACTTAATCTTGCAAATGTTCAGATCTATTGTAAGCTCATAATACCTCTTCTGATCAATGTTCTCTTTTGTTCCTTTTCTCCACTTCTTTCATCTCGGTGAATGTTGTTGCTTCTCTGTTGCTCGATGTCTACAAAAACATTAGCTCTATTCTTCAACTTGTTTGATCAGATTTGTATGAAGACTTCTTATCTTCACCAGAATTCTCTTCAGCATCCTCTCTATACTAATGAATTAGCTTGTCTCTTTTATAGACATGATTTCACCATTTCTTATTCCTTGTATTTCTTCTTCTTGACGTGATTTGGAAATCTCAGCATTCTTGCTTTAAAAGCTTGCTTTAGTTTTATCCCATAGATTTCTCCTTGACAACTGGAATAAAACTAGCTTTAAATCTCTACCTTATCTTTAGCTCTTAACTGGCCGATTAAAATAATGTAATCAATCAGTTAACTCTATATTTAGCTCATGCTAGCTAAGTCTTTTGTCATTTCTAAACTTTAGTTCTGATCGGTGTTTAACTCCTTATTTTCTTGGTCTTGAATTTAGTTGTCCTTGGGCATCTGTGTCTATTGGGGTTTTCTATCCATCGGGTAACACTGTGACTTTTAGTTCTACTCGGGTATCACTTTGGTTCTTCTCGGTAATGCTTTCTCATGTATCTTACTCGGTTTACACTGTCTCTTCTCGGGGTTCTCTATCTGTTAGTGTGCACTTTTTGTCAGTGTTTGTTGTCACTTGGTGTATACTAAACTTTTATGCATTATTGATAACATAACCTTTACTTCTTTGTTTATTTGAAGTCTTTGACAATATTTATATGACCAATCAGAGTATATCAAGTTGACATATGTGACAATACAATACATTAACTGATTTAATGTCTTGCATTAACTTTTTACAGCTCGGTGTTCATCAACTTAACATCTTCAAAAATTCAATCAGTTATAGTTCATAATGAATTCTATGTTATTTTATTAAGGATCTTTATTGGATCTGATATAGCAAAGATAGTGCAAACTATAGATCATTTTGTAAGTTGTTACTCTCTACTAATTATGACAGTAAAATCCCTTATTAGGTGACCCTAACAGGTCTATTGTAAATCCTTTAATAGGGGGAAATTCTTGAAAGAGTGATTTAAATCCTCTAACCAAGTTACTCCTAACAAGTTATAATAATCTAATAGGTCTCTAGATAAATCCCATAACTAGGTAGCATCTAACAATGCTTTTATAACCCTTAACTGAGCAAACTCTTAATTGAGCATATTTTAGAAGAGTACAACTATTTGTGGGCACTGATCTCACACCATGTATTTTCACTAATCAAATTTCCACAAGATAAATACTTGTGTTAATGTTGTATGAATGTTTATCTTATGTTGCATGGATGTTTAATGTTATGATAACTGATACCAATGTTTAGGTTAACTAAGCTATAATTGAAAGATCTGTTAAGAGAAGATTTGGGATTTGGTTTTAAAGGTTAAGTTGGTGATTAATGATTCACCCCCCTCTTAGTAACCTTTCCCATACCTATATCTCTAACTAATGTCTTCCAATACATATGTGCATCTTCCCAACAATCTCCCCCTTTGGCATTGGTGACAACATATGACGTGAAAAACAAGAAATCAACAATTCCCCATATGATCTCTCACCTCAAGAGTTTTTCACATCCCTTCTTATCCCCCTTTCACATAAATGGAAAAGACATAAACAAATCTCTCTCTCTCAACACTACATCTTCTCTCCCTGAAAACAATAATCACAAAATTAACATAATAACTCACTACTCCTCCTAAGTATCAACCTCCTCAATTCAATTTGCATCATAATATTAGACTATTAATCCCATGGATTGATGCACACATCTACATATTTAGTTCTTATTAGGAGGGAAAATAACCCTTATCTTACCTCTAGGATATTCAGGAGTAGATTATTTTTCTACACTGTCTTTATTCTTCATCCTCTTTGACATTTTCATACGCTTTTGTCCTTTATCCATTCTTATCTTATCTTTTCCTTTGTCATCTTTTTGCATTCTTTTGAAATTCTGACCTTTCTTATCCACCTTTTGCTTCTTAATATAATCATTATTTTGCACCTTCTTTTCCATCCCTATCAAACCACATTTTCCTTTCTTGATTTTGTAATATTTAACAATGTATTCATATATATTACATCTAAAATGAATAACAATCTTTCGTCCATTCCATTCTTCTTTGTATCACATTGACTGGTAATGTGACCAAATCTATTGCATGTAAAACATCTAACCTTTTTTTTTGGGGAGTATTATTCTTCTTTCTCACACCATTACATATACTTGAGTCATGATCATGCATTTTACAACTAGAAAAATGATTTTTCTTTCTCCAATCCACAAAATTATGACCAAACTTACCACAAGCAAAGCACTTACCACAAAAAAAGAACTTACCACTAAAATTATGATTTTTGGCATTATTTCCAAAGTCTTCTTAGTTATTTCACCTATCTTTTAGTTTTAGGCTTGTCTTGACCAGATCTTAAGCTTTCAACTTTCTCAAATCTAAGACCACTCTTGCCTACTAAATATTTGAATTAATGGGAAGTGTGTACTGAGAGGGGAGGGGTGAATCAATACCTCTAAAAATTTTGTATCCTTTAATCAATTAACCTTTGTGTAATAAATTGTATATCCATTCAATCTAATCTATACTATCTTGATGTGAGTTATATCAATTTAGAAACTTAACATACATGTGAACATTCATAGAAACATTCATGAAAGTAATTGACACATAACACAAGATATAATATCACAGAAAAATCCTGTTAGGAAGTAAAAACCATGGTGGGGATGGAACCCACAGAATATTCACTATCTGTAGATTGGAAGGGGCTGGTTAAGGCTTACAATTTGATCACTTTTGATGATATACCCAGTTAAGAGTATCTGTGGAGACCTGTTAAAGTCTACTCGGTTAAGAGATTTAGCAACACTATTGAGTGTGCACTCAGTTAAGAGATTTGTAGTTGGACTATTAAATCCACCTTCCTCGAAAGGATTTTTACAGTTTGCTCTACTTGTTAGAATGATAAAAAATACAATTTGACCTAGTAAATGAAATATCCTATTGCTGATACAGATCCACTTAAGTTTACATGAATAAGATTATCACCTAATGTGATTGATTAATACCTCTGATTCTCGGTAGCCTCTATTCTTGATTCTTGAAAATTTCAATCTGATCCATAAATGTTCTTGTAGGATTCATTCATCCTCTCTTTCATATTCACATCCTTGTATAATGAATGATTGCATCATCTATTTATAAGATGGATTGACATCATCAAGTTTCACTAAAAAAAATGTTAACTCTAAGACCAGGTTTACAACTTGTACCTTGATCTCCTAGTCTATGTGTTTTAAATCAATTAGACTGATTAAAGAACTTACATTCATGTTTCTTGTCCATAAAGAAATGGATTTAAAAATAAATCATGATTCTATAAATAGAATAAGACTTCTTTATCTGACGTGGAATTCAGATCCACTTTTTGTGGGCTGCAATTGATTCTCGGTTCCTGATGGTCGGTTATGCTTATGAAATCAGTTGACTGTCTTTTGGTTTTGTTCTCTCAATTTTCTCTTTAATTGTATCTTCATTTTTCACTTTATCTGTCTCTCACTTTGCACTTTATCCTACACACTAGGTTCCTCTGTCGGGTTCCTCTTTATCTTTCTACTTTGCAATTTCGGTGTACAAACAAAGTTGTGTCATCGGTTCTATTTATACTTAGTCATTTCGGTGATCTCTTTGTATCTAATTTTTAGTGTTCTCTTGTCCTTTCTTTTGGTGTATGCTTACCAAAAGTGTTTTTTTCATACTAATGGAAAATTATTGTCATCAATCTCCCCCTTTGACATTAGTATCAAAAATTGATATGTGCAAAATACTAACAAAATGTTAAGTATGTACAACATATATAATCTTGAGTTGTTTAATGACTCCCACTATGTATATGCCAATATAATACTATATACTACCTGCCTATCTATACATATCATATACATATCATCTTCATATATCATATATCATTTGCCCATATGAAAACATCATTTTCCCCCTTTTTTGATATTAAGGGAAAAGGTCTATACCTTAGAGCTTATAAAAAATGTGGGAGTGTGAAGAATTCATGTCTTCCATCATTTTATCCCACTGTTCCTTTAATTTTTCCGGAGCCATGTGTTCGAGTGTGATCTTGGACTGCATATCATAGATGTTGTCTACTACAGACATCTCAGGAGTTGCTATCAGTTGTTGTGCTGAATTGATGTGTTGTTGAATCAGTGTAAAGTTTGGTAGAAGTTGAGCTTGGAGCTCGGTTACTTCTTCCCTAAAGTGTGTCTCTACTTCCCATAATTCTACCTTAACCTTTTGATCTCAATGATCTTATCACAATGCAAATTAATTGCATTGTCTCCATCGGTGGTTAAGCTATTAGTATTGTTAGCTAGATCTATATCTAACTTTGTGTTAGGGTCTATTTGAGTCACCATGATCAAAGAAGTTTAATCCTTTGATGTTTTCCTTGAAGTCTTACCTGATTCCCCCTTTATGAAGAAGAAGTCAAAGTTAAAAAGATTTGAAATGTTAGTTTTCCCTCTGAACTTATTCTTTAAAGGTGGCGTGAACTCATCTCGTGAGAACCGGTTCTCTCAGTCAAGTGTTGGTGTCAATTTTTCCTTCATGAAGCACTTTGAACCACTTTGAACCACTTTGAACCTCAGTGCAAAGTAGTTAAAATTAGTTCAATCAAAAAATTTTGGCCTAATATCGGTGATTGCAGGTAGGACTCGGGACACGTCATCGAACCACTTTGAACCTCAGTTCAAAGTAGTTCAAAGTAGTTCAATGGAGGATTCAATAAAGTGCAAAGGTGATGTGACATCTGAGTTAATAGTTGATATGACACATCAAAGTGTATCCACAGGAATAATGGCATGACGATTTGGAAAAGTAGTCGGCCACATGGGAAGAGTGAGGCTGGCAATGCGGGTTAAGGAAAATGTTTTTTCGGCATGAACAAAGGGATAAAATTTAATATGGCAGTAATTATTAAAGAGGGTTTAATTAAGTGAAGTAATGGTTAGATGTCACATCAACAACTTCATCTTATTTCAGCTTATGTACTACATTTAATTATCATGTCTTGGGTGATTTTCCCCGCATAGTGAGCTTCTTTAAATTTCCTCTCTTAAGCTCATTTCTTTCAAATGCTAAGTTGTGGAGTCTTGACTGCGGAAGACAGAAGTGTGGGTTCTTTAGTTCAGTAAAAAGTAGGTAATGCCCAATAAGCCCTCCATTTTCTTCACTATTTTATGCCTAGTTATCCCCTTTTTTCAAAGAATTGCAGTCTTTTATATACTTGGGTAGAGGTAGAAAAGATGAGGTCTACCATGCATTTCTTTGGAAACACTGCAAGCCTAGTGTGTAAAACTCCAATCATTACAGATACAGATTTTTTGGGGGTTGAGGTAGAAAAATTATTTTAAGAGTTGAAAGACTCAGTGGAGAAGGAGCATACTATAGAGTTTTTGTCCAGTGGTTTACTCCAAGCTGCTGCTTTTCCCCCAGCTGTGATATGTCTGGAACTTATTCAACAATGTATATACTTCTATGATGTCAAGTACAAGGGTGTGTTGAATAATGAGGGTAAGAGTATCTTAACCATAAAAAAAGAAATGATAATGTCCATCTTCAAAATACCTGATGAATCTTTTTCTAGTTTTACTCCCACTCAGTCGCTGGCATAATTCTGAGAAAGCAGTGACAAGAAGCTCAGTAACATAGCCCAAAAATGGACTATATCAAACTACAAGGGTGGTTCTAGATTTCCCAAGGTTATAACCAAGGACTATATGAAGACCCACATCCATAATATCATGGTTTTGTTGCATAGGATAAGAGGTTCAGAACAAGTACTTCTCTTTGAAGATTGGATGTATCATTTTATAGAAATTGTGTTAGAAGGTAAACAAAATTTGGACTGGGCGAAAATAATCACGAGCTCACTAAAAGATCAGCTCAAACAAGCACAAGCTATGTGAAAGGAATTCTATATGTCCTCCTATTTGACCTATTTCCTTGCATGTACCCAAGATCTTACCGGGATTCCTTATGAGCCATGGAATGGAGACATAACCATTTTTTAGTATTGTCCTTTGCTAAGGAAAGACAGAGTTCTAGAAGAATATAGGAGGTTTCATGATGTTTTTCTCAGGAGATTGTGTAACCAGTTAGCTGGAACCCCAAATCAGAGAATTTCTCCAGAGCTGCAAAGGTTGGTTCAAAGTTTTGGGAGTTTCTATATCTAGTTTCCTTAGTTCACCTACTCAAGAGTCAGCAATTTTGATGAAGAACCTCTCAAATTGCCTAGGTTTTACTTTGATTATTTCATCTTAGCATAAATATGTAGACAAATGTTCATAGTAATAAAGAATAATCTATCAGAAGATAAGTGGGATTCAATGTTTCCAATAAGAATTGGAAATTTGGTATGCAAGAGTATGATAGATGCATCAGTGATAGGTAGCAATCTAGTTGGCTTTCACATGCATTTTTACGAGTTGAGAAGGGGATTTGACAGTAAAGGGTTTGCCATGAAGGCGTTCAGTTTGAAAAATTAGGTGGACTTGAGCCCGCATTTGGAAGATTTATGGGAGGATATAGGAGATGAAAGGGAAATTTAGATAAGAGATCATTCTAGGTTGTTGATCCCCCAAATTAGAAGTCTGTAGCTGAAGTTTGATATTTCTGATGTGACTGAAGATGAGTCAAAAGTCATTGAACCTAGTTTTACTAAACCCAGTGTAGAAACTCCATCGAAGGTAGATTGGACAAGGAACAAAGAAGAAAACATCAAACTGAGAGCTAGGTTCATTCTGGCCTGCACAGATGATTGGCTAAAAAGAAGGAAATCAAACAAGAAGAGGGTCACCTCTCCTAAAGAAAATGGTGTCAAATTGATCTCAATTGAAGTTCAGTCTGATCCTTCTAATGTTTCTTCCTTGACTCATCATGCAGGTATTTTTCCTTCAAATAAGAAAAGAGCTACGCCCAAAGGACATCCCACTGCACCTTGAACAAGATCTAGAGCTAGAGCTGAAAGTCATTCTTGGATGGCTTCTCCTGACTCCAACTTTGTTGACATTGATGTCAATGATGATGATCTCTCTTTTTCACCAAAATAGGACAAAGAGATTCAAGATGCAATTTTGAATAAGTCTGAGGTTCAGAAAGAAGAAGTGACTCCCACCAGGAATGTTCAAAATAGGATGGTTTCTAATTCAGTTCCTCCTTGGCTAACTGAATCGGTAAGCAAGAAATGTAGTTTCAAACCTATTTCTTTACCATTTAAAGATATTGTTACCAAATATGCTGCTTGTACCCCAAAAATAAAGAAAGCGAAAAGCAATGCAAGGTTGACTACAAACCCTGTAACATGCAAAGTGACCGCTGAGATAGCTACTTTCAAACAAAAAAAGGGTATTCTTGAACATGCAGTGGAAGATTTTTAAATTAAAAAAATGGACTTCAGGGTGCTGAACAGAGATACTTGAGATCATCTTTTCAATTTCTCAGTGGACCATATGCTTGGTCAGTCTCAAAAGGATGACAAGGAGAAATGTGAGCTCAAACAACTTGTAATCACAATGGCCAAGTTCCTTAGTTCACTCAGCAAAGTTGGGGCCCTACCTCTAGCCCAATCTCTACAAGATTTTGACCCTAACTCTATAGATAGTAAACAAATGCTGAAACAAATGCATCAAGGTAGAACCTTGATGGTGGCTATGAAAGACTGGGTCAGTGGCATCATTTTAGAAGGAAATAAATTCATTCAGGAGTTTATAGCAGCCTTTGCAGATGGAAAAGATTTGATTGGGGAGATCAATACCTTGATACCAACTTGGGAATCAGATGAGGAAAAATGTGTTGTTGTTATGTCTTAGATTATTGAGATAGAAGGATATGGAGTTGAGAGGTTCTTGACAGAGAACCCTATGAAAATGATAGATGCATGTATGCTTTTCATTCTTAAAAGGAATATAAATTGGAAAATTCGCCTGTTTAAAGCAACGATCTCGAGCTTGCATGCCATAGAGGAAGAGGTCAAGGAAATGCATACTAATGCATTGAAAGAGTTTAAGGTTGTGAACCCATTGGGTATCCTTTAGTTCAATGAGGTAAATATAGATGTAGAGGCTATGACCAAGAGTTCTAGAGATGCGATGAATGATATTAAAGAAAAAGAGGAGATTATAGTCAAAGATTTCACTAGGGTTGCTAATGTGGAGTCCATGTTGTACCTAAATCAAGGGTAGTTACCTAGACAGTTAGAGAAGGTTCAGAACTTCAAATGGGAAAAGAGCACATGTCGCATGAAGGTGAATGGTGTGAAGAATCTCTACTCTCATCTGATCAAGGAGCTCATGAGCACATTCTAGAGCTAGAAGCTGGTCTGAGGAGCATGGTCTGGTGATACTAACTGAAGATGCATGATCACATGATGATTTTTATGCCTATGTTTGGGGAATTTTGTTTATGTTTAACTGTTGTCAAAATTTTTTACTCTATCTGTATTTACTAGTCAGAAACTATTTCTTTTCGATTAGGTTGAGAGACCAAGTTTTAAGGGAAGCCTCTCAAACCTATTAAAGCTATATATGCTAGGGAACTAAACTGGAAAAGGATGATGAAATTTTGGAATCTGTTAGACTTAGTTCAACATTTTCTAATTTTGTTAAGATTTTATATATTTTCTAAGGGAATTGAATAAAAAGATATTTGAATCAGATTAATCTCAAACTTTGTTCTGTGTGATCACATTATTCTAATGCATGCTAAATTTAAATATGTGAATTTAGATTTATGATATGTCAATTACTTTGTGAATTGGTATATTTCTTGTTACTGGTTTATGGTGAATGCATGGTATTTATCTGCCTCTCTAAACAATTCTCTTCCTTATTTCTGTTCAAGATCATTGTTTTTCAAATCAAAGAAGTTGGGCCTTTCTTTGTTTTTGTTCTTTATTCATTTTATCTGAATTTACCTCAATACCTAATAGTATCTGAGAGATCCTTATGTGCTTTCAGGTTAAAAGTATAGTTGTTGGTTTTAATTTTAGAATTTCATAAGATATTTTTGATAGGGAGCTGTACCTCAAACAATTCAGAGGGAAACAATTATCTCATCCTTACCCAACTATTGTAGGATAGTTTGTTTCCAAAGAGGTATAGAGTTAGCACAATTTTCAATTAACATGGAGACAAATCTATTCACCAACACTTTGCTATGTTGTCACTATTCTCTTTAGTGAACTTTTCTAATGTGCTCAATTGTTGAATTGTGGTCGCTCTATGATCCTGTCGCTTTCTACTCAAAAATCACTTTCGTCACTCTGCTCTAGTCGTGGTGAACAATGAGACCAAACAATCACCTTTTATAGTCATTTTGACCTAAAAGGTGTTTCATTAATGCTTACCAACTCCTCGGTATGTGAAGACAAAGTTTGTCGGTTAAGACTTCAACTTTCCTTTGGTGATCACATGACATTTTGGGGTGGTCATTATACCTTTTTCTTTTACCAATGGGTTTTGGTATTACAAACCACTTTTTCACTTTGCTCAATTACCGACAAGGCTCAGTTTACACTAGCAAATTTTATTTTATCCGATGCTTCTCGGTAAGTGTAGATAGTCTCAGCTTTGAGTGTGCACCGACAAATTTTGGTATGTATGCCTGATAGAATATTTATCATAGAGTTTAACAAGTAATACCATGATACATATTTACTTATGCTAATTTGGCATTTATCAAGATAATATGGAACTAATGTAAAATAATAACTTGGGGTAATGAAGTTCCATACTTCCTTGTTCTGCTTAGGTGGGGGTGGTGATGTCACCAGATCCAGTGGATGGGGTGTCACCATTTGCATTGCTCAGTCCAGCTTCATCATTGTTTGAAGATTTTCTCCACATTATGTCTCTTTCCCTCTAGGTGTCTTCAATGGTGTTTCCATTGGGATATGTGTTGGTCTCTATCATTTGGTCTCTGTTGTCTTTCTTGAGATGACCAACTTTATGACAGTGTAAGCATGCCATTCTAGGGTTAGCCCAACCTCTCGAATTTCTAGTCCACTATCTCATACAGTTTGTAGAAATGTGACCAAATATTCCACATGTTGTACAATTTTTCCAAGTGTTGTAATACCATAAATACTAGTTACTGACTCTCTTTGGTTGATAGGGAGTTTCTTGACCTTTTGGCTTCCATGCTTGCCTTTTCTTTTTCTAGAATTCAAGAGTTGTGTGCCAATTCATTTTGCAAGTATGATAGTATTTGTCCATGTAGGTTTCCTTCTTTGGTTGTTTCATCTCAGACTTACATTCATATGCTTTATGTCCTTTCTTGTTACATTTATAACAAAATCCTATGAATGAAGATGTATATTTAGGAATACCTTTCATTTTTCTTATGCATACATTTGGTGTATGGCCTTGCTTTCCACAATGATTGCATGTAAGATTTCTTGGTCTTGAATTTGTATAGACATTCTTTGGATCAGTTTGATTTGATGATTCTCCATTCTTGGTCAAACCTAGACCGATATTGTTGTTGACTCTTCGTTGTTCTTCAAGAAAATCATACATTCTTTTATTGCTTTCTTCTGCTTTCTTGATAATTTCATTATGCTTCTACTGAATTCTTATTTCATGTTTCAACTTTTCATTCTTATCTCTTAGCTCACTGATAGCTTCTATTCTTTCAACAAGTTCAACATTTATTTTGTTTGCCTCTTGACTCATAAGAATAATCTGATTTGTAATCTCATGGTGCTGCTTTGTAAGTCTTTGTAATTTAGACTCTTTTTCTTGTAGCTTTTCTGTAATCTTTCTTCTATCATCAATAGCTAGTGTTATTTCTTTCTCAACTTGTCTAGCATTGTTCAAGACATCAACCATCCTTACCATCTTTGTCTCTTGACCAATTTGTAGAGATTTAACTTATCCAGGTAGATGTAGATTGATTTCAGTTAAGCTTATGATGCTTTCTTCTGATGTATCTAATGCTTTGCTTGTAGTTGATCCTAAAGACTCAAAGAAATATGGTATCTCTTCCTCGTGATATTTTGTCTCATTACATCATGATGCCATAATATTTATTTAATCTCATAGCTATCTCATGTTGATTCTATCTTCTTTATACCATTCATAGAACATCTGAATTTCTATCTTCTTATTTTCAATATTCTTTTCAAGTATGTACTTCTCCATTGTATGATCTTTTCTCTTAAGCCTTTACTATTTTCCAAAGAAGAGACTTGTCTCTGATACCAATTTTTGGAATTAATGGGAAGTGTGTACTAAGAGGGGAGGGGTGAATCAATACCTCTAAAAATTTTGTATCCTTTAATCAATTAACCTTTGTGTAATCAATTGTATATCCATTCAATCTAATCTATATTATCTTGATGTGAGTAATATCAATTTAGAAAATTAACATGCATGTGAACATTCATAGAAACATTCATGAAAGTAATTGATACATAACACAAGATATGATATCGTAGAATACTCTTGTTCGGAAGTAAAAACTACGGTGGGGATGGCACCCACAAAATCTTCACTATCTGCATATTGGAAGGGGTTGGTTAAGGCTTATAATTTGATCACTTTTGATGATCTACCTAGTTAAGAGTATATGTGGAGACCTATTAAAGTCTACTTGGTTAATAGCTCTAGCAACAATGTTGAGTGTGCACTTTGTTAAGAGATTTGTAGTTGGACTGTTAAATCCACCTTCCTTGAAAGGATTTTTACACTTTTCTCCACTTGTTAGAATGATAGAAATTTACCATTTGACTTGGTAAATGAAATCTCCTATTGCTAATATAGATCCATTTAAGTTTACATGAATAATATTATCACCTAATGTGATTGATTAATACCTTTGATTCTCAGTAGCCTCTATTCTTGGTTCTTGCTAACCAAATTCACCTTTTGATGTTCCGGTTCTTGAAAATTTCAATACAATCCATAGATGTGCTCGTAGGCTTCATTCATCCTCTCTTTCATATTCACATCCTTGTATAATGAAGGATTGCATCATCTATTTATAAGATGGATTGACATCATCAAGTCTCACGAAAAATAATGTTAACTCTAAGATCAGGTTTACAACTTGTACGTTGATCTCCTAGTCTATGTGTTTTAAATCAATTAGATTGATTAAAGCACTTACATTCATGTTTCTAGCCCCTAAAGAAATGGATTTAAAAATAAATCATGATTCTATAAATAGAATAAGACTTCTTTATCTGACATGGAAGTCAGATCCACTTTTTGCAGGCTACAACTGATTCTCGGTTCTTGATAGTCGGTTATGCTTCTGAAATCAGTTGACTGTCTTTCAGTTTTGTTCTCTCAATTTTCTCTTTAACTATCTCTTCAGTTTTCACTTTATCTGTCTCTCGGTTTACACTTTATCCTGCACGTTGGGTTCCTCTTTATCTTTTTGCTTTGCAATTTTGGTGTACACACAAAATTGTTTTGTCAGTTCTCTTTTTACTTAGTCATTTCGGTGATCTCTTTATATCTGATTTTCGGTGTGGTCTTGTCTTGTCTTTTGGTGTATGCTTACCAAAAGTGTTTTTGGCATACTAATGGAAAATTAATGTCATCACTAAATTCCTTTGAGTTTAAGGAAATGAATCAAGTTTGGCTGAACTGATCATGATACTCTCCTTTTATTCATTAAAAATAATAAGCTCTTATTCAATATATTTATCCGAATGATCATCTTTACAAGCTCCACTTACATCCTTGGGTTCAATATTTGAGATTAGGAAAATCTGATCTTCAACAATCCTTCTTGTATTTTGAACACCCTTGTTCCTATCACTAATAATCTAGTCTTTAGAATGATTTAATCTCACATAACTTGGTGTCTTCAGTCTTACTCTTGGTTCATGTGTTCCTTTCTCTCCACTTGTGTTGGCTTCATCATATGCAATCACTAGACCACTTGGAACTTGATTATGAACTTGATGTTGTTGTCACTGATTACTATTGACATTATGATCATAAAAATCATATCCAAAAGATCTAGATATATTCTCAAGGCTTTCATCTACTCTAATGTTACCACTCTACACTATATTCTTCAACCTCTTGTTATAGCACCTATATGCCTTGATTTTGGTAGAATATACAAGAAATACACCTTCATCACTTCTTGCATATAATTTTCCTATATACTCATCTCTCTTGATATAAAATCTACTACCAAAATTTACGAAATACCTAACTATAGGCACATTTCCACACTAAAGTTCATGAGGTGTCTTACCAATGCCTCCTTTTATTTGCACCTGATTAAGAGTGTAGACTGCACTATTGACTAATTCTATCCAAAACATATGTGAAATGTTCCTTTAAAGCATAATGGTCCTAGTAGTGTCTAGAATAGAACCATTCTTCATTTCTACCACTCTATTATGTTGTGGAGTCCTAGGAGTGGAAAGTAGTCTCTTTATCCCATGATTCTCACAAAAATAATTGAACTCACTAGATGTGAATCCTCCACCTCTATCTAATCTTAAATACTTCAGCTTCAATCATGTTTCAATCTCAACCATTTTCTTAAAGATCTTGAATTTGTCAAAAGATTCAAACTTTTATATTAAGAATGTTACCCATACCATCCTAGAATAATCATCAATGAGCAACATGAAATATCTATCAACTTGCATACTTATTATCTTAATAGGACCACACAAATCAATATGAACAAGATCTAACAATCCATTTGAGTTCTCAGTCTTAGAGTGGAAAGTAACTCTTGTTTTCTTACCCAATTAAAATTCTTTGAAAATAGAATTAGCATGATTCTTCACCCTAGGAATATATATAACATAAGTAGAATGTATAGCCACAATATTGTCAAAGTTCACATTACACAACCTCTTATGTTGTAACCATCTTTCATCTATTTGAGAACTTAAACAAATTTTATTATCACTATTCAAACAAATATGTTACCTTTTTTCTTCCTTCATAATGCATTCTCTATCTGTGAGTCCTTCACAATATTGCACTTACCATTCTTGAAATGTAAGCCATAACCTTTTCCCATCATCTATCCAACACTAAGAAGATTATAATTCAAACCTCCCACATACAATACATCATCAATAATGTTATTTTCATCTAGAGAAATAGAACCCCTACATCTAATTATACCACTTGAATTTTCTCCCCCTTTCACAATACCTCCATAATTCCATTCAAATCTCACAAAATTTATCTTATCACTTGTCATATGATGAGAGCATCCACTGTCTATTACCCATTTTTCCTCTTTGACAACTTGAGCAAGAAGGACTTTACCTTCAACAACACATAGTAGAACTAGTAGGAAAATAATATTTAGGCTTTGGATGTTCTTATTATTTGATAGAAATTAATGTGGATTCATCATCACTCTTGTCAACACCATTAGATTCATCATATGTAATTCCTTCATCAAAATCATAGTAAAACTTCTTTGCAATAGTAGGCTTGTTATTCTTAAACTTGGGAACCCTTTCTGGACATCTAGATGAAAAATGTACTATATTACTGTATGAAAAACATTAAGGGAATTTTTTATTTGTAATTACTATAACCTTTTTAAAATATTCTAGAAATTAGTGCTTCCAAATCTTGAAGTTATCTCTCCTCTTATTCACTCTCTTTCAACTCTTTTTCATATCTTGAAATTCTCCTTGTAGATCTTTCTCCTGGATCAAATATTCACACGTTCCTTCTAGATACAATGGATTTGAATGTTAATTCCACCTTAGGTAATTCACCGCCAAATTCACCTAACTCAAAAGTAGTAAGCTTACCAATCAACTTGTCTCTTGTTATAGTTGTCACTATCCAAATTTCTTCAATAGCTCCAACTTTTTGTTTATAGGAAGGGGGAAATGATCTCAATATTTTAGACAATAATATAATTTATTCTAGGGTACCTCAAATACATATGTAACACACACCACCTCATTCACCCTAAGAATGAAAGATAACATTCTAATCTTCACTCATCATCAAGGCTTTATACTGTCCCTTCAAACTCTGCAACTTGGAAATATTGACTTCCTTGTGTCCTTCATACAAGGTCTGCAAATTCTCCCAAATCTCATTGGTCATTTATAATTCCACAACATTTATCATTTCAACATCAGTCAACGAACTCAACAAATCTTCCTTTTACCTAATATTTTCTTTGGAATCAATGATCTCAACAAGAGTAGCAGGAGTTTCAGGAACAGTATAAGCAGACTTGGTAATCTTCCAAAAATCCTTATCTATGCATATGAGATGAACTTGTGGTCATAAAATTATGTACCTAAAATTATATGGTGATTATTGACCTAAGAAACCTTTCGATACATGGAAACAAACTCCAAGTGTCGTATGTGAAAAGCAAGGTTGAATCTCCAGAGAAGACCGACTTCCTTTACAATCAGGGTGCACCTAAAACTACTTATTTGAGGGTAAAGGGAGAAGGAGATTCTAAAAGGGAAATTTGGTGATGCACCATATTGAAAATATGGTTACTCTCTCTTCCTATGACTACACAAAACATTAATAAGGCTCCCCAAAAAGACAAATCTCAACTTTGATATATTTTCTAAAGACCCATATGTAGATCAGAATGAACAAGATGATACAAAGAAATATGAATTCATAATATATCATTGAAAAGAAAGTAAATAAAACATACAAACTAGGAAAATAGGAAAGAAACATTCAACACTAGACAAGGAATATGAAAAATATGCTATAATGGTGAGAAAATATAAAAATAGAGATCGATATTAATGCATGGAAAAAGGAAATTACAATTGTTGAGCATAGCCACTCCAAATTAACCAGAGAAGAACCCAGAAGATATGTAAAAACTTTTCCTTTATAGGCCAGGCATACCTCTGATCGATCAGTAGAGTTCAAATCCTAACTAGGATTGAGTTACCGAAGGAAACAAACTAGATCAAAAGAAATCTGATCCATACAAGAAAGTAGAAGACCTCGTAGTGACAGGAAGTCCGAAATTGAATGCTCCAATAGTTGAGAAGTGACCCCAACAATAAATATGGGCTCAAAAGTCCTCATGTTGTACTCTATTAATGTTTATAAATTTTTGAGAGTCATATGGAAGTGTAAAATGATTATGAAGTGGCTGGAAAGGATCAGATTAAGAACCTAGGGATAGTAATGGTACCGCCTAAAAAATTCCACAATATGAAGACAAATCAATGAGTGCACTTAAGCACATTAATGCATTGTTGCTCTGCATCAACAAAAGTCACCCTGAAAGATTTATTTATTTTGGCACTATGTGATTGTCATCGACCATATGAGAATATTTCCTTGATGAAAAACCCCCCATAATGAGAATATTGATCTATCATTGAAATCCATTGATCATTGGGGAAGCACTCAAAAATTCCTGCTGACAAAACCTACCTCTAAGCTGTTATAATTAGGAAGCACCAAGAGGGGGGGGTGAATTAGTGAAACATTATCTTTAAACTTAATAAACCAAAGCCACAACTTAATTCCACAAATAACCAAAAGTAAACAGAACAAGATAAATAGTAACCACATCAGAACACCATGATTTGTTATCGAGGAAAACCCTGTTAAGGGAAACACCTCAGTGTGGATGATACCCACAAATATCTCATTATTGCAGTAATAAATACCCTATTAAAGGTATACGTGCATAAGAAGGGAATGCACATGCATTCATTCTTACAATGTAGAGCATACTAATCAATTACAAAACATTGATTTGGCTCTCAGTCAAGTTAACTGATCAAATACATATTACAATATAGAAAGGACTTACAGTCCCAAAACTGAACTGATTAGTGTAGACCTTGTGGAAAGACAATTTTTTAATTAGTGCCAAAACACTTAGTCATTTATATGGATACAATGTTGACTGAGCCAACATATTGAAGTGTTACCCAAGCTAAGTAGTGTTGACCGAGCAGTTAGTTCAAAATAGTATCACCCAAGTCACCAGTGTTACCCGAGTGACATACCATCTCTGAGTGATCATTATCACCTAAGCACCTAGTGTCAACCAAGTGCCAAAGTTTCCAATTCACTGTATTTCCCGAGTGTTAGTATATCACCCGCGTGGATTACTGGACATGAGTATCAACATTAAGCCAACTTAGCACATATTGTTTAATACTAATTAAATATGATAAGTAGCCAACTTATGGAGGTAATTGATTTGGATAATATATATATGTAAGATACTTCATTTATCCAAATGAAGGAGAAGTAAGAGTATGAATATATGAATCAATTACAGATGCGAATATGAAGTGGCAGATTGATTAGAAGGCTACAACAGTATAAAGGAACAACAAAGAATCATCTATCACATTCAAGTGATCAGTATTACTTCAAAGGATCTTATTCAACAAATTAGAGTTTCATAGTAGATCATTCACTTGTTCATCCTAACAGGTGTATCATTCAAAATTCTTCAACAGGGTGTAATTAATAGTCCTTCACAAATATCCTAACAGAGTGCATACTTAACTGTATTGTATAAATCCTTTCACAAGGTGGAACTAACAATCCTTATTGCTCCTAATAGGGAAGACCATAAAAAGTCATCAATTGTAAGCCTTAACTGACCAAATTTATTACTGCAGTTCTAAATCTTGTGGGTACCATCCCCACCCTAGTTTTAATTTCTATTTGAAAGGTTTCCAGGTAACCAAATATTGTTTCAAGTGTTATGAATGTTTATTTATTTTCTGTTCCATGCATGCAATTAGATTAGACAATATAATAAAGGATAAAAATGAATAAGTTTTATTGGTTCCTGATTCACCCCCCTCTCAGTCACCTGGCCTACAATAAATTTCCAACAATTGGTATCATAGCAAAGTTTCTCTTATCAGAAGTTTAATAGCTTGAGCAAAGATTAGAGGCACTGTAAATATACAAACTGGAGAAAGCCATTGAAAATGAAAAGATAGATCTACATGTGGCCATGGATCAAATCAGAAAACTCAAGGAGTAGCACTCTCATTCCCTGAAAAGAAGAAAAGATTTAGAAGTGAAAATGAATGACAAAGGTTACATATAAGAAAGAATTGAAGATTTATGCAAAGAAAGAATTTCTAAAGAAGCTGATGCAGCTATTGAAGACCTACTTGCAAAGAATCTCAATTTACATGAAGAAGTAAAAAATTCAAAGAAAGAACAAGAAATTAATTCAGTCAGAATATGTGAGGTCATGGAACAAAAGAACCAAGAAGAAAATGACAGAGATATGGCACAATAAGATAAGAGATTTCTAAGTACAAGATTAGAGGAAAAATAAAATGAAATCCATCATTTATTACTTCAACAAGCAGATATGATAAATCAACTCAATAGTGCAAATCAAGAATTTATCAATCTGAGGACTGAAAATGAAAGACTGCAAAATGATCTCAATACTAAATAGAAAACCAATGAGAGTTTTATGAATTCAGAAGTAAGAATGGATCAGTTGATAGAGAAAACTCAATTCATACATCATGGATAGACTAGATTAGGTTATACTAAAGAAGGTGAATACTCACAACAAGGAGCTCAAAAGAAAAAGAAACCTACATGTAATCATTGTGGTAAGATAGGGCATACATCAAATAATTGTTGGAGCAATGGAAAGTCAAATTTTAATGGAAAATTCTACAGGTGCAACAAACATGGACATAGGGCAAGTGAATGCATTGAGAAACCTAAGTTTGAAGGAAAATGTTTCAATTGTAACAAACAAGGTCATAAGTCTTCCGAGTGCAGAACTAAGAAATGGAACCTTGCTGAACAATTAGCTAAAGCAATTTTTGGTTGGGATTACAACACATGGAGAATAAGTTGTCATTATGCTGAATATGGGCATATTGGCGCAAATTGTGCAAAGACTCATCTCAGATAAAGGAATCCTACTAAGAGGTGTTATGTGTGTAAACAACTCTATCATCTAAGAAAGAATTGTATGAATAGAGAAAAAGTGGATACTGGTTTTGAGAAAGGAAAAGAAAAAGTTTCTAAAATTAGAACTCAAATGAGTCAACAGTGGGTAAGGAAGTCTCCTGATAATTTAGACCAAAACAATGAAGGATCAAATGGCACCCAAAAGTGTGAATTAGATGGATCCACCATATTTGAATAAATATGCAAGGAGATAACTAGAACTATGCATATAAGCCATCATACGTCAGTTCCAGATATGATAGCAAGTCCAAATCTGCATATTGATGCACTGAGACACATTATGGTTCTAACCGAGTGAGGATCTCAGTTACATTCAAGTTACCTAGGCTTAACCGAGTTAAGTTGGGTTGTATGATTTCAAAGATGAAAAGTTAGTTTTTGCTGAGCTTCTGTGTAAGCCTGGGAGAGCTACCCAAGCTATGAAAACTACTATGTATAGAGCATTTAATGAAAACCTTATGGTGAAATATGTCATAAATGGTGAAATTGAAGGATTATTGTTTACCAAGTTTTAGAGTTTGCAGAGTGATTAAGAGATTTTAGTGATTTCAAAGAGAATTTGTATTTGAAAGCTTTAGTAGAAGAAAAGTTTCATCAATCCTCTAAGCGTTATTGCATCTACATCTAGCAGTAAGATCAAGAATGGATTTGAGATGTTAGTGAGGAATGTTGTCTATGAACTGCCAAAGCTCAAACTTCATCCAATGATTGCAGAGGAGATAGATCCAATGGGAGCCCATTCCCAAATTCCTCCTAAGGTACTATTGATTCAAGACATTCAATCTTTCTATCATTGCACTATACAATAGCTAGGCACATTAGAGATGAATCAAGCATATGAGGCACTTTGTGTGGATGGAAACCTAAAGCTAGAACACAAGCACCTTGAAGTAAAGGGTTTAACCCACATCTTGCATATGCTAAAGAAATTTTAGATAAAGTGGATTAGGTGTATTCTAATATGTGTTCATGACATGTATCTCTGGTTGGAGAAACTAGTGAAGATCATTAAGATGATGGTACATTAAGTGATAGGGTACCCAATGCTTAACAAACCTAAGGCAACCAAAACCCTACCCTGAGATGAACTAACCAAGAAGACTCTTCCTAAGTGGGATGGAAGAGGCATGCAGTTGAATGGAGTCACTGACATGGAGCTAAAGCTCAGAATTCATGTGATTTCACATAATATATATAGTTCAATCCAACCAAATATTGTTCCATGTGAGGCTGTGGACTTGGAATACAAAGTGGTGAAGAAAAATATCTCATTCAACCTAGCTGAGTTGCATCTCATTCAACTGAAAAAAAAATGGAGAGTATCTAGGCATCCAAGACCAATCTATTTAAGTTCGGTTCACTCTTGGTCTAAATATTCTTTTATGTTCAAAAAATTTTCCCTTCAAAAGGAATAGTTGTATGGAAGAAGGATAGACCTATAATTTATCAGATAAACAAGTTTATAACATAATTGGGATATAATTTTCAAAGCATCATGGATGCATACTTTGAAAGTTTTAGAGAGAAAATGAAGAATAGATTCAAAATTCCCAAAAAATTGGTAGAAGACCATAAGGATGACATATGATTCCTAGTTGACTATGATAAAGTATACATCAAAGCAATCAATCCTAGGGTTGCATGGGTGAAACCTCTTACATATGAGGTTAACATAGATGAGACTAGAGACATCATTGAAGCTCTTGTAAATGAGCCTATTGATTGTAAACCACCATATTTTGGTACTATGAAGAAGATAAGGGAATAATATCATTGGAAATTGAGATTCCTAAAATCTTGAAGAGAGGAAGGAAGAGAATTGAGAAGTTTGGAAAGAAATATGGAAAGCCATCAGACTATCCTCCTTCGATCACTAAAAGCAAAGGAGATGACATAAAGATCAAAGAAGAACCTGAGAAAGAATAGGAAGAGGTAGAAGAAGAGCCTCCTAAGAAGAGGAAGAGGCTATCCCCCAAGAAAATACCAAAGATCTCTACCCCTGTCTTCACTGCAAACAAACCCAGAAGATCTAGAAGAAAACTGATAATGCCTAAAGAAGATGAAGAAGAAGATACAGTTACATTCAAGAAGCCACCACCTACCTTTGAGCAGAAGGTTAAAGAGTTGAAAGAAGGTAGTGGTATGGGATCTCTCAAATCAATGAAGCATGCTTCCACCAAGGATGAGCAGAAGATTATTGAGGATGCATTAGTAGAGGACATGGCAAGATGGAAGTATGATCCATTTGAATTGAAAATCCATATGACTGAAGACCTTCTCAAGAAAATCACCATTCACTGGCACAATGCAGTTTAGATTGAAAAGGACATCAGAAAGAAAACCTTGAAGTAAGTCTTGCATACTATGACTGATAAAGAGGTAAAAGATGTTATGACTAAGTATGAGAGTAATCACACTTCAAGGTTTAGGAATTTTCAAATATTGAGGAAGAAAATAGAGCATGTTGTGCAAACCACAACAAAGATATGGAACTCAATTTTTGATGAAAAGGGAGATAATAAGATAGAGAAACAAAGTACAAACCCTCATGTACATGATAAATATGAAGAATTGCCTGAGGTTTAGACCATTGAAGAATCTAATGCAAAATAGATAGCAGTAGAAGTGATGGCATCCCTGTCCCAATCACCTATTCAGAGTATCTTATCTCCGAGCAAGGAAAAAGTAACAGAGTCTACATCAAGTTTAGTCGGAACTGAGCATCAGGCTCTACCTACTACTGGGCCAAGCCAGACTGAGTCATAGAAGGACACTGTGAATATTTCAACAATTGGTACTAATTTTGCAGTTGGTGCATTAAAATTTAATGACCTACATTAACTAAACACTGAGGACAAGGATGATGATGGAAAAGGTAAGGAAATAATTCCTTCACCTCACCCCAAGGTCAAATGAAAAGAAAAGGAAAAAATTAATAATGAAGTTGACCTTGAGAAAGACATTATGATTCCAAATTGGGATCTTTCTAGCCTGACAACCGAGCAGATGGGCATCCTTGGGGAGCTATGGAAGAAAAGATAAAAAAAAAAAGAAGCTCCAAGATGAGAAGAAAAGGAACAGAGTACTACAAGACATCAAAGGTATATTCCTTGATTCACTAGAGATTGAAGTCAATGAGGAAGACACCATAATGGACCAACTTGTTGACATAGTTCACAATTTTAATCATGATCTTAGTGGACGAGAGAAATTACTGCAAAAGGCAGACAGAAAATTTGGGAATAAGGTTCTAGAGAATGTTGCAGGTAAGACTGCAATAGATCAAGTAAAGATAACCAATATCATTAGCTCTCTAGAAACCACTGTGAATAATGTTGTGGAATTATTTATAAATTTGAGTGATACTTCTAACTTTACCATGGAAATAAAGAACAAGCTAACAAAGATTGACAATGATTTGAAGGCAAGTGCAAGCCAGTTGGCACTTGATCCTAGTTCAAGCTCAACACATTTTGTAAAGATCAAGTATCTGACTGATCTATAGGTAGAGCTACTAAGAGAAGAAGGAACAATAAGGGAATCCCTATTAGCTATACAGAGCCAACTCCTTCCTCATATGGATGTCATGCAAAAACATATTTCTCATGCAAAGATACTCATCCATGATAACAAATTTTTAGTTGCAGAGTTTATGATGGAGTTGTATGCAGAAATTTAGATTGAGTTACACATCTTGAAGGTGTTGCAAGACTATTGGGAAAAGACTTTGTCTCAAATTTTGAAGGTACATTGTGATTTCCTTTCATATTTTGGTATTACCTTGTAGATAGTCTTTTGGCATTTGTGTCAAAAACAAGGGGGAAACATAGGATATATATGAGGAAATATATGTACAAAGAGAAGAGGAAGATATATATAGCAGAGTTACAATTTTTTTTTTGGAAAATAAAAAATAGAGTCAGTTGAAACTGAGTTGTAGAGCAGTAGTCAAAACTGAGCAAGTACCCAAGCACATGGTAAGGGGGAGTTTTGACTTAGCAGTTTGATCAGATTTTTTTGGTATGATAAGTGTTTTTGTCATTAATACCAAAGGGGGAGATTGTAGACCTTATGGAAAGACATGTTGTCAATTAGTGCCAAAATGCTTAGTCATTTATATGGATACAATGTTGACTGAGCCAGTAGCTTGAAGTGTTACCCGAGCTAAGCAGTGTCGACTGAGCAGTTAGTTCAAAATAGTATCACCCGAGTCACCAGTGTTACCCAAGTGGCATACTATCTCCAAGTGATCATTGTGGACCAAGAACCCAATGTCAACTGTGTGCTCAAGATGCCAATTCACTGTCACCCAAGTGTCAGTATACCACCTGAGTGGATTACTAGACCCGAGTATCAACATTTGGCCGACTTAGCACATATTGTTTGATACTAATTAAATATGATAAGTAGCCGACTTGTGGAGATAATTGATTTGGATAAGATATATATATATAAGATACTTTTTTTATCCAAATGAAGGAGAATTAAGAGTATAGATATATGAATCAATTACAGTTACAGATATGAAGTGGTAGATTGATTAGAAAGCTACAACAGTATAAAGGAAAATCAAAGGTTCATTTATCACATTCAGGTGATTAGTATTACTTCAAAGCATCTTATTCAACCAATCAGAGTTGCATAGCAGAGCATTCACTGGTTCATCTAAACAGGTGTATCAGTCAAAATCCTTTAACATGGTTGACTTAAGATTTCTTCACAATCTCCTAACAGAGTACATACTTAACTGTATTTTATAAATCCTTTCACAAGGTGGACCTAACAATCCTTATTGATCCTAATAGGGAAGACCATCGAAAGTGGTCAATTGTAAGCCTTAACCAACCAAAATTATTACTGCAGTTCTAAATCTTGTGGGTACCATACCCACCCCAGTTTTAATTTCTATTTGAAAGGTTTCTAGGTAACCAAATATTGTGTCAATTGTTATGAATGTTTATTGCTTTTTTGTCCCATGCATGCAATTAGATTAGACAATCTAATAAAGGATAAAAGTGAATAAGTTTTATTGGTTCCTGATTCACCCCCCCTCTCAGTCACCTGACCTACAATATATTTCCAACAACTAGTAGCATCAATAATGCCAATACAATTCCAATGAGGCTCCAAAGATACCATAAATTAATAATATTACATCAATATCACTTGCATATCTGTTGGAAATACAAGATGGGAAAGCAAGATACTGAGAGGGGGGTGAATCAGATCTTATAACTTTTATCACTTAAAACAAACTGATCCACACCCATACCATAAATATAATTGATCTATCAACTAGTTGCATCCATAACATAAAATAAATAACTCAAGACACAAAATTTGGTAACCCAGAAACCCAATAAGGTAAAACTGGGGTGGGGATGACACCCACAAAAATCTTCACTATGATAGCAATAAAGTGTGCATGTTAGGGCTATAAAATTTGATCACAACTTGTAATCTACCTGATTAAAGGTCTGCTCGGTTAAGAGCTATAGATCTTTACAACCTACCTTGCAAAAGGATTTAAACTTACAACAAAGTAAGCACTCGACTAAGATATTTTGAAAGGTCTGTTAGAACCACTTTGTTAAGATATTTCACTTGATACACTTGTTATAATGTCTCAAGGTCTAATCCTTTGATATGCACTCAGATGCTGATAATGGATCTCCTATTTTCAATACCTTCTCTGATCTAATAATCTTATATAACTTTACTCTTCTGCTCACTGTTGTATTCCTCTGCTAGATCTATGCTTCTTAACTCAAAATAACCCTTTGCATATATCTCTTGTATTCACACACACACACACACACACCAAAACTAGGGTAAGAATCAATCTTATATACCTTATGGATCTGGCATTGAGATCTAGATTAACGATCAAGATCAAATACTTATGTCGCTTGGGCATTCCAATTTTCTAATTGGCTCTATACCACATATTAGATCAAATGATTTAATGTGTAATTAACTCTATTTAAAACGTTAAATACCCAAATAAGTCATCCCAAAATAGTATACCTTCAAGTTTGTGCCATTCCTGACATGTATGAAAAAATTGTCTTGCTTGACACATGAAGACTCTAGCGCTTAGCATGGACTAGTCAATTTCACTCAGCTTTTGTGTAACTCGACAACTAATATCTTCTTGGAAATAACTACTACTCAGCCTATACTATATAGCTCAATCACAGTGATGACTGACTAACCTACCTAGATAAATGACTAAGTATGGGACACTAATGATAAAAAAAACTTAGAGATCAACAATCTCCCCCTTTGATATTAGTGGCAAAAACACTTATCATTTCTTTATATTGACAAAATTTGCCTAAGTAGACAACATACTCCCCCTAAGATTATACTTTGGACTTCATATAATATTTACATAGAGTACATGCAAAAAAATATATATTATGCCTGTTGTTGTCCATCTTTGTTTGTTTCCTTATCTGTTTCCCCCTTGTTTTTTTCACTGATAGCTGTAGGGGTTAAGTTATATTTATCCAAAAATGGCTTATGAAGTTGTAATATGAATTCAAATGTTGTATCCCAACTATCCTTAACAAACTTCATAACCTGTAACTTAATTTCTAGCTCGGTAACTAGACTTACCAAACTATCTACAATAGAGAGATGAGGATCTCTCTTGACTAATTCACATGCAGCTGCAAGTTCCTTCTAAATAACCTCCAAATGAGGTATTAGGTTAGTCTAAGTCATTATCAATTTGGCCCTTATTCATCCATCTTTAGCCATAATCTCAGCTAACCTCCTTTGTGCATGAGTCAACCTATCAAAATGTATGGAGCTAGAACTAGCATCCATGCTCAATGAGCTCGCTGTTGACTTTAAATATAATTGCAACTTATCAATAAGCTATTGATTATCCTTTGTAAAGAATTTTATATCACATAACCTTTTGTACAAAGAATAAACATTATTTTCAACTTCCTTAAGAATGTCAACAAGAGAAGAAAGTTCAACCTGTTTGGTAGTAATCTCTTCTGATATCTTCTCAAAGAATTTGTTCTCAAATTTTCTCTCAGACCATTGCAACAACTTTTCATTTGCCTCAATGTTTTCATCATTAACTCTCTTCACATTGTGAACTAAATATTCTAGAATTGGTGCTTGCTAATTTTCATCTTCCATGTCAAAATCTTTAACAAAAATATCATTTATATCATGGAGAACTTGCTTCTGCTTATGCTCCCTCTTCATTTCCTCTTGTCTCTTCTTCCTATTTAATAGGTCTTGAAGAGTCTGAATATGCTCATATGAGAAGTTCTTTGGATCCCATTTGGGAATCACAATAACTTCATCTAATGTGACATTTAAGCTCGGTGACTTCTTCTTGTTTAGCTTCTTGTTCTTGAGCTCTGGTGTGCTGATACTTGGCTCAGTTTCTTCAATATCCTTTACTTTGTCAATATTAACTTCAATTGTAGTTTGCAACTAAGTTGAGATTACCTGTTGATTAGGTATACTCCCAATTTTAGGTCCAGTAGTAGTATATTATACAGAGTGTGGTAGATCCACCAATACTTGTATAGCCTCTTATTCTGTAGGCTTGTTTGTAATTTATTTCATCTTATCTCCACTATCTAAGAATGTTTGCACAACCTCTAAAATAGGTGGGTTATTATTTGTTACCTCCTTTTATCCTTCTTTCTCTGTCTCAGCCTCAGTTTTATGAATAGGTGATTGCATACTTGTGTCCACCAACTCATTCTGATCCTAGGCATCCACATTACTATTATCTTCAACTGCAGTGACAATGGGACTGTCCATTATTAGATCTATAGTTTGTAATTTGGATTTTTTCTCATCTATTTCCATTTCAGTCTCTACTTGATCAGTAGCAATCTCTTCTTCCATTTCCTTCTGCTCTGAGGTGCCTTCACCTTTCTTATCTTCCTTCTTAGTCAATAGCCCAAAAGTCTCCTTTCAAATTTTGGTGCTCTGTTGAACTACACATTCAACATCATTTTTCAGAATTGCATAAGCTATTTTTTTGTGAATAAACTTCCTTTGATATTGTTCAATGAATTTTCCCATTTGCTTCTTGGTTAATCTAGGAATGACCTTAGCTAACATCCCTTCCCTTATCTTTCTTTCAGTCATCAATGCATATTGCCACTTTTGTGATAAAATATCATAAATTTCTATGGGGACAAGGTCTCTTATCTCTATAGGTGTCATCTTGAATGTACCCATCATATCTAATAGTGCTTCATGAATCTTATGATTGTCTTCTATGCTTTGCTTCTCATACTTGATAAATTTAAATCTTGCTAATCCAGCAGTACTTCTTATGTTCTTGCATACCTCATCAATATTGGTCAGTGGTTTATGTGATGTTGTAGGTATGTTGTTGGTTTCATCTGTATCTATCTTCTCCTCATCATCTTCTTCCTCCAAGATAAGTTTCCTCCTCAGACTTTTCTCAAGTTGGCTCAGCACAACCTTTGTTTCAACTTATTTTCTTTTCCCTGTACTACTGTCTCCAGCATTCTTCTTTGTATATACTCAAGTTGTCTTGGAAAGAGATGAAATATTTGATGCCCTTTTCCTAGGCTGGTTAGAAATAAGAGGGGTAGCCTTAGATTTTTCTTGGCTTGGTTTAGTCTCCTTGGCAACTACTGGCTGATTTCCTTTAAATTTCACAGTGATTTCTTCTTCAGGTTCAATCTCCTCTTCTTCACTAGACATATCCTCTCCATGTCCTATTGATAAACCCAAAGGTGCATCCTATATTTCTTCATCACTTTCTATTCCAACCATTTTCTTCAAGTCTTTTACAATCTTTTTCCTTTTCCTCTCCATAGTGCCAGCCTTCAAATCCATAGAGATTTTGGACTTAGCTTCCTCATAATTTTGAAAATGTCTGGTTGATCGATCAATCTCCTCTGCTAGTAGAGCTATTATAGCTATAGATGTCTCATCACCATTTACTTCATAAGGTAATGGCCTTAGTGATGATACCCTTGGCACTACTTCCTAAACATATGTAAAATTTATATCCACTAGGAAACAAATATCCTCATAGTGTTTCTCAACTAGTTATTTGGGAACTCTGCTTCTCAATCTCATCTTTTTCTTGAATTTGAAAAAGTATGTTCCCATTATATTATTAAATTTACCACCTAAATTATCAATAAGTACATTGATCTATTGTGTAATTGGTTGGTCTGTCTTCCATACAATATCTCCAAAAGTAGGAAATGTATTATGCATGTATAGAAAAATATGCAAACTAGTAGAGAACCAAACTTACATATTGAGTTCTTTGCCTTTCAGATAAAAGAAAGGTTCTCAACCAACTGTGTCAAATGAAGCTCAACAAGGTCATATGTATGGTCCTTCTTCACACTATTCCAAGCTTGGTTGACTTCTATACATGGGACATTGTCCAGTCGGCTTGACTGATAAAACTTGTGAGCAATAACCCTAACTACAAAATCAAGCTCCAAATCCTTGATTGTTGAGATTTTCATTCCTCTTTTATTCCAAAAAACTCCATTGTGTATTCTTCTATATTCTCCTTACTCTGAAATCTCATGGTTCTCTTCCCATTGATAGTTGGATAACCAGTTACCCTGTGGATGATTTCCTTTGTAATCCTAACTGGTCCATTATCCATCCATATGTTGATGTTGTGTACATGGCTAAGGACAATCTTGATCCATTCCATTTTGAAATCCATCAGGAAATCTAGGGCACGAGTTAACCCTCTCTCAGTTAGATGTTTATACTCATCTTTTAGGGCTCCATCTATACACAATTTGTTGTAGGATTCCCTTAACTCATGATCTCCAATTTTGCTAAATTTGCACATATAACACAACCTAACATCATGGATCATAAGTACCTAGGGTGGAATTGATGATAGGGCTCTGGTCAAATCACCCTGGATGGCACTTTCAAGAACTTCCCTAAAATTAGGAGGCACACAGGTGTCGCTCCTTACCAATTGAACTTTTCTCAACTTCTTCTCCATATTCTTAGCTATTGCAGAAGAGCTTGCGGCCATGATTTCTAGAAATAGGGTTTCAAATACGACAAATAGAGTACCTCCATAGATATCAAAATTCACACTATTCACTCAAGATTGTCGATGACACATTGTAGAAATCTTTAAAAAATCATTTTTGAAATCACGTTCAAAAATGCTCAAACGCTCCGTAAAATCCTCAATCGCATGGTGAAAATGAAGATGAACAGTTCTTCCTTTATATAAATTCCAATGGTCAAAATTAGGTTAGCATTAAATGTTTTTTCCATTGAGTGAGTGCCATATAGCTATCCTTGACTGAATCAGAAAATTTTCCTACCCCTCGGTCATCATACAAAACTTACTTGGTCAACCATACCAGCTTGGCATACACTAGAGAACTCGATCTTAGTGCACAATAAGATTTTTTCTTGGCACCTATAGTGCATATTGAATTTTCATGGTACATGTCTTAAAATGTGTCCTGATGCATCTTTACATATGAAGATATGGCTTTTTCACTTTTATATGTTAGGAACTGATGAAAGATGTGAAATATAAATATAGTTCCTCACATACCTCATTTTCCTAGCTGGTGATGGTGTGATCACCTGATCCATTGGATTGGGTGACCTTGGCTATAGTAGCTTTACTATTGCTTGGTTCCTCTTTTCTTATCCATGTATGGTTCATCTGTGCTCTAATCTTCTCAACAATAGGAGCAGGTACCCTTGTTTTGTAATCTCTCCTAGTATGACCAGTTTTAAGACAATTATAACAAACTAGGCTTCCATTCATCCAACCCTTAGATTTTCCTCTGAAATGTGTCTTTATGCAATTTTCTGGAACATGTCCATACTCACCATAGTAATTACAACTATGTCATGTGTTTTAATCCCAATTATAAGTGTTGCCCTTCCTAGGTGCTTTTGCTTGTGTCTTTGATATCCATTGTTATTTAGCATTAGATCTACAATCTTGTGCTCTATATCCAAATTTATGACAATTGTAACAATACCCATTGAATCTAGGTGTGGGAGGTGCATTTCTTTCCTTTGTCCAACATTCATGTTCCTAATGTCCAAACTTCTTATAGTTAAAGAAATAACCATTGAACTTAGGTTTAGGATTGGACTTACCATTCATGCTTCGACAGATGTTTGTTGTGTGTCCTAGTTTTCCACAGTGGTAGCATACACACTTGTTGTTCTTTATATTTGCATTCCTCCTTTCACCAGTCTTAGATGATTCTCCTTTCTCAGAAGATGTCTGTTGTTTAGTATGACCTAGTCCAGAAGAGTCCTTAGATATTCTTGATGCTTCCATCAAATTTTCAAAATACTTCAAAGCTTCATTTGGTTTGTTCAATCTCTCATTAAGTTCTTTCTCAGATCTCAATTCATCTTTCAATTAACTATTCTTAGATCTCAGATTTACAATTTCCATATCTTTCCTATTGATTTCCTGATTTACAAGTAGCAGTTGATTATCCATGTCAACCTGATTGTTTGTCATCATTTGTATATCATGTGTCCTTTCATCAAGTCTGATATTCATCATTCTTTTGTCTTCTTCACCCATAGCTTTTTCATCTTCTTCTTTCTTCTTCTATTCCACTACTTCACATAGTCTTACTATTTGCATTTCTTGCTCTCTTTTTAGGTTTTTGACTTCTTCACACAATGTATTGTTCCTTTCCAATAGATCTAAAATTGCTGCATCACTCTTAGTAGAATTTCAATTCTAAAATAGATTTGCAGTGTCTTCTTCCTGATAATGAGTGTCATTCATTTGTTTGGCCAAATCTTTCCTTGTTAGCATGGACTTCTTCAATTCCTATCTTGCTGTCTCAAGCTAATGTAATGCTAGCTGAATATGAATCTTTTGATTCTCAATGACTTTACCCAATTTGTAAACCTCCATCTCAAGATCTGTATTATCAATCTGATTAAAACCTTTTTGTAGGAGAATTGTGCTTTGTTACCAATTGTTGGAAATACAAGATGGGAAAGCAAGATACTGAGAGGGGGGGTGAATCAGATCTTATAACTTTTATCACTTAAAAGAAACTGATCTACAACCATACAATAAATATAATTGATCTATCAACTAGTAGCATCCATAACATAAAATAAATAACTCAAGACACAGAATTTGGTAACCCAGAAACCCAATAAGGTAAAACTGGGGTGGGGATGACACCCACAAAAATAAAGTGTGCCTGTTAGGTTACAAAATTTGATCACTACTATAGCAATAAAGTGTGCCTATTAGGGCTACAAAATTTGATCACAACTTTTAATCTACCTGATTAAAGGTCTTCTCGATTAAGAGCTATAGATAATTACAATCTACCTTGCAAAAAGATTTAAACTTACAACAAAGTAAGCACTCAGCTAAGAGATTTTGAAAGGTCTAGTAGAACCACTCTATTAAGACATTTCACCTGATACACTTGTTAGAATGTCTCAAGGTTTGATCCTTCAATATGCACTCAAACACTAATGATAGATCTCCTCTTTTCAATACCTTCTCTGATCTAATAATCTGATATAAATTTACTCTGCTTCTCATTGTTCTATTCCTCTGCTAGATCTATTCTTATTAACTCAAAATAAACCTTCACATATATCTCTTGTATGCACACACACATACACACCAAAACTAGGGTAAGAAGCAATCTTATATACCTTACAAATCTTGCATTGAGATCTAGATCAACGATCAAGATCAAATACTTATGCCTCTTGGGCATTCCAAATTTCTGATTGGCTCTATGCCACGTATTGGATCAAATGATTTAATGCATAATTAACTCCATTGAAAACATGAAATACCCAAATAAGTCATCCCAAAAAAGTTTACCTTCAATTTTGTGTCATTCCTAACATGTATGACAAAATTGTCTTGCTCGGCACATGAAGACTCTGGCACTCGACATGGACTAATCAATTTCACTCAGCTTCTGTGTAACTCAAAAACTGCTACCTTCTTGGCAATAACTACTGCTCATCCTATATTGGATAGCTCAGTCACAGTGATGACTGAATAACCTTCCTAGATAAATGACTAAGTGTGGGACACTAATGATAAAAATACTTAGAGAACAAAAATATCATCACATCAATATCCATCAGTCTTCATATTAAAAACTTGATCTTATATACTAGATCATAGGCCCATAACACTAACTTGGTCGAATCTAATACAAGAATATGAAACATCTACCTCCTTGAATCAAAACATAGACCAAAACTCAATTCTAACTTGTACCAATAAAAAATTACTGTGTGGGAATTCGTCCCAAACTAGATCTTCTATCCAACCAATTAGATCATCGATCTAATAGGATCACTAATCAATCCAATATGCATAAGATAATTTTCTATCAACATGATACTTAGTGAATCTTATCTTCATCAATCATTATCATAAGAACTTGTAATCATAGGATTAGATATACCATGATGTATTCTCTTAATCTCCAGGTTTGTAGCATCTAATAGTTTGACCTTTGTCTGTACTATCTTGATCTCTAAACCTTTATCCTTAACGGTTCTCCATACTTAGTTGTTTTCATCACTAAAACTTTTGGTAGAAAAATTATATTATAAGTGACCAAGAGTAAAGTATATAGTTTCCATTCATGACAACATACCATGCATTACCAATTGACTCTTGCCAACAATCTCCCCCTTTGGAATTGATGGCAACACTTAGTGAAAAATGGCTAAGTGTTAATCCCAAAATGCCAAGTCTTAAAAAATTCTCTCCCCCTAAGATAAGTATCAATTTTTCACACAACTCTTCTCCCCCTTTTAAATCAATGGAAAAGTTATTCAAAAAGAAAATTTCTCTACTAAAATCCTATACTATTTCAATATACATATATACAAAGAGTGAAGGCATACTCACACAGGATTCAAAAAATCTAAAAGATTATCCTTTAAAGAGACAAGATCAACATTCCAAGTCTTTCTCAAGCTGTCGAAGATCTGAATCTACCCACACAATACATAAGTTATTTCCTTAGTAAGAATAATATCTGATAGGGGTGGAGATAAACTTAGAATTTATGCATCCCCAAGAATCCTCTATAAGGTATCCAACTTGGGAACAATGAGGTTGCTTAGTTCAATGAATCATCCAAGAACTCATCTTCTCTCAACCTCCAATAAATTATTCTTATCATTCAACTTGACAACTTCATCCATATAATCAGAAGAAAATCCCTTTTATGAATCAAAGGTTTTTCTCTATAAACTAGTATATTTTGGCTATCCTCAATAGATTTGTCAATGCTTTCAAATTTTGCTTTCAAATTTTGGAAATGGACCAATTTGTTAATGCTTTCAACTTTCTAAAGAGGATCTATCCAATTAGTGAACACAAATTATGAAATATCTTCATAGAAAACTCTTTCTATACTTTATCTTCTACAATCTTCTCGAAGTATTCAAATTGAGCATCAAAATTATTCAAAATATCTTCAAGCTAGTAAGGTGAAAAATTACCTTTATTTACTTGTACATTATGCTTTACATTGCCAAGAGCTTCAATTTACCTAGACAGTAGTCTGCTGCCCTTTTCCCTTTTGCTCATAGATTTGGAATTAGATTTGGCTTGTGCTGAATCTACAACTTTCATGAATTCCTTTTCTTCCATAGTATCCAAATCTATCAAACCATGTAAATCAAATAATTCAAGAGATTCAAATGAATCTCTTTCTAACAAAACTTTTGACTTATCAAAAGATAGATCGGTTCTAGTTTGATTTTCTCTATCTCTTTCGATATCTACCTTATTTATTCTCCAATAGATACTTCTTGCCTCTCATTATCTTCTATCCTTTCCTTTGACACTACTTATTCAGTATATATGTCATCTACTCTTTCTTCATCTTATCTGGTGACCTCTGTATCTGATGCAATGGAGGCAGGCGGGTACACCCAAAATGAAGGAATTTGCCCTTCACGACCTTCTTCCCTACAATCACTGTAAGGATATAAGAAAATTATCTAAAAGACCACCAATCCCTAATTTCCAATGTTTCCTATAGGTCAGACTAACCACCAACTTTTTGGGTCTCAATCCCTAAGATCCCAAGCACAAAGAAGACAACTATTCACTAGTTGCTCCTAGGACACCCAAAAGAGCAATTTTTGGTTTAATGTGACAAATTGAGGAAATTTTGCTGAGGAATAAAAATAGGCATGGATTTGGTTTATTTCAGTCCATAATGAAATTTTCCAATAGGTTTCATGACTCAAATTCATGAATTCCTAATAGTTGCTTCAATAGGTGCCCATAACTCTAGTAGCCCTGCCTGAGGGGTTTTTGGAGGATAACTTTTGGATTTAACATAGAAGGGCCTGAGATAATGTGGTTTTTAGATATAATTTTGGCTACTCTATAGATCCCCAAAGCAGTAATGTTTGGTTCATAGTTTCAATGCCAAAACTTCAACAAGGTCGCCTAGGCCAAGAGCCCCAATTAGGCCACTTTAACAAAGGAACTACCCTCTAAACTTTTCATAGGGATTCAAAACCACTTCCATTGGCTGGGAAGCATGATAAAATGCTTAGATACATGATTTGGAGTCTAGGCTCAATGTTTTAGGCAGTCAAATTACTATTGTCCTCTAAAATCAATGGTGCACACATGGAGATGTACACCTAGAGCTTCCATTTTCTCTCACCTCCCTGAAAGATAAATTCCCAAACCAAAGACATCTTGAAGATTACTAAAAATAAAAGGATTTCACCAGAGGCCATTAATTTCCCATGGTGGAATCTGGAGTTATAAGCAATTTGTTCCAGAAACCCTAGGTGGAGGTCAAAATCCTAGGCTGTAGGAGTAAAACGTGAATAACTTTTGATCTACAAGGCTTCAGGACCTCAAACCAAGTGAAAAATAAAGAAAAGACATAGGAACATACAAAAATGTAAGCCTTTCTATATGAGGAGTCCATACATGTCCATACCATGCAGAAAACCTTTGAAATCTATAGGAAAAAGGTGTATTTTATTGATTAAAAATGTCAAATTACATCATAATGCCTTGCACCCACCTATCAGGGCTTATGAAGGCCTCCCCCAATGGTTACAACCATATTTTAAACCATTTAACTATTTGGAGGGCTTAATTACATGTTTTAAGCAAAGTTTTCAAAGTTGCATTGACAAGTTTGACAACTTTTGCAACTTTTTGCAATATGTTGCAAATTTATGACTTATTGAACTAAAGGGATCCAAAATGGATCAATAAGACCTAAAAACATGAAAAATAAACAAAAATACAAAAAATGATGAGTTTCCAATCCCTTTGACCCACAATTGACCATGGGCTTATTCCTGCCTAATCCTAGTACTAGGGTCTCACAATTGGATTCTAAGGGCAACTCTTATTCCTTGGAAACCTAAGACCTATTTGGACTTTGTTGAAGTCCTTTGAATGCTTGAGGGGTCCTATTGATGATCAATTGATGAAGAAGGTGCTCCTGCACCATACTCCCCAGGAGATTAAAAACCCAAGTCCCTACTTTGGGTTAATTGTTGAATTGTTGAGCCATGGTTTTTGATCTATTCTTCAGTCATCCATGTTGCATCAATCTCAGGAAGACCCTTCCATTTGACAAGGTACTGAAATTAATTCCTCTTTCTTGTTTTTTTGAGCAGTTTGTTAGCCAATATGCTCTCAAGTTGTACTTACTTGCTAGGGGGAAGATTAATGACATAATCTTCAGCATTGTAGTCTTCATTTCCCTGTATGTCTTCACCTATTGTGCCTCTGAAAGGTGTGAGGTCTACAACATTAAATATTGGAGAAATTTGAAGAGTGGGAGGAAGAGTGATTTCATAAGCATTTTCACCCATTTTGGAGATGATTGTGCAAGGTCCCACCTTTTTCATCTATAGTTTGGAATACCTGCCTTTTGGTAGCCTCTCTTTCCTCAAATATGCCCATACTTTGTCCCCAACTTTGAAGTGTACCTCCTTCCTTCTCCTATCAGCCTGCTCTTTGTATTTCAATGTGGATTTTTGAAGTTGGTCTTTGACATCTTCCTGCACTTTTGCTATTAGATTTTCAATTTATTGTCCTTGGGAACTTACTTTGGGGTCTTGAGACAAATCAACCAAGTCTAAAGGACCTCTTGGATGCATGCCATAAACTGCTTGGAAAGGGGTTTTGCCAGTAGACTGGTTAATGGAGTCATTGAATGCAAATTCAGCTTGTGGAAGGATGACATCCCAAGTCTAGTTATATTTCTTTGTAAGAAATCTTAATAGGTTCCCAAGTGACCTATTGACTACTTTAGATTGGCCATCTATTTGTGGATGATAGGTTGAAGCATAGGTGAGGTTTGTACCAAGCTTCTTGTGTAAAGTTCTCCAAAAATGACCCTGAAATTTGACATCCCTATCTGAAACTATGGTCTTGGGTAATCCATGAATTCTGACCACTTCTTTGAATAATAAATGTGCAATATGTGAGGCATCATTAGTGCTTTTGTAAGGTACAAAGTGTGCCATTTTTCTAAACCTATCTACTATGACCAAAATGTTGTCATACCCTTACTTAGTTCTGGGTAATCCCATGACAAAATCCATAGAAATAGACTCCCAAGGTTTAGTAGGGATAGGTAAAGGCTGGTACAAACCTTGATTAGTAGATGTCCCCTTTGCTTTTTGGCAAATTGTATGTGCTTGAACAAATTTTTGAATATCATTAGTCATTCTTGGCCAATAGTAGTTTCTTTTTACCAATTCCATGGTCTTATCAATACCAAAGTGACCACTCATTGAACCACAATGCTTTTCTTGAATTATATTTTTTCTCATGGAGCATTTGGGGATGCATAACTGAGCCCCCTTGAACAAAAGACCATTTTGTATCAGAAAATTAGAATATTGTGTGTGGTACTTACCCAACAAACTTGTGTAAACTTCAAATGCTTCACCAAAATCTGGGTATGCTGCATAAAGTTGTTTGAGTGCATCTATTCGCACACTATGAAGTTGAATTTTTTCCACTAGAGAAACTCTATGGCTAAGGGCATCATCAACCTTGTTTGCTACTCCCTTTTTATGCTTAATATTGAAGGTATAGGCCTGCAAGTGCTCCATCCATTTGACATGTTTGGCACTACATTTCTCTTGTGGATTCAAGAAGCTTAGTGCATGATTATCTGTAAAAACTATGAATTATTTTGGAAGAAAATAATTCCTCCATTTTTTCAATGCTTGAACCAAAGCATATAGTTCCAAATCATAAGTAGAATATCTTTTCTTTGCATCATTAAGTTTTTCTGAAAAAAATGCTACTGATTTACCTTCTTGGCTTAGGACAGCCCCAATTGCTAAGTTGCTTGCATCTGTTTCCACAGTGAACACCTTGTGAAAGTCAGGAAGAGTCAAGATGGGGTATTGGGCCACTCTATTTTTTAGATATTTGAATGCATCATCAGCCTCCTTTGTCCAACAAAACTATGTCTTTTTACCTCCTTTGATTGTTTCCAACATGGGTGCACAGATGTGACTGAAGTTCTTGATGAATTTCCTATAAAATGTGGCAAGACCATGAAAGATTTTGACATCTCCATGGTTCTTTGGTGTAGGCCAATTGAGTATAGCCTCAACCTTACTAGGATCCATCTTTAGAGTGCCCTGTGAAATGACAAAACCCAAAAATACAAGTTATCTTTTCATGAACATACATTTTTCTATATTTATGACCAATTTGTGGTCATGTAGCCTCTTCAATACCTGCTCCACATGCTGCAAGTGTTCCTCTTTGCTGCTGTTGTATATTAGTATATCATCAAGATAAATAACAATAAATTTTCCAATAAAATCAATGAAAATTTCATTCATGAGCCTCATGAATGTACTAGGGGCATTACTTAGCCCAAATGTCATAACAAGCCATTCAAATAGGCCCTCAATTGTTTTGAGTGCCATCTTCCATTCATCACCTAGCCTTATTCTTATTTGGTGGTATCCAGACTTTAAGTCAATTTTTGTGAAATAGGATGCATTTCCAAGTTGATCCAGAAGGTCCTTCGTTCTTGTTATGGGAAATCTATACCTTATAGTAATATTGTTGATGGCTCTACTATTAGTACACAATCTCCATTTTCCATCCTTTTTAGGTGCCAAAACTGATGGGACAGCACAAGGGCTAAGGCTCTTTTGTATGAGGCCTTTATCTAGCAATTCTTTGACCTGCTTTGCAATCTCCGCATTTTGGGCAGGGGTCATCTTGTAGGGTGCCTTATTGGGAAAGGAGGAACTAGGAATTAAGTCAATTTGATGTCTAATGTACCTAATGGGAGGGAGGATAGAGGGCAGGTCACTAATGGTGACATCTTTATATTTTTCCAACAAGGTTTCTATCTCCTTTGGTAAAGGCTTTTTACTCTTTTCTTCAACATTGTCTTTTGGTTTTGCAATGAGGAGAAAATGATCAAAATCTGGTTCCTTAAAGGTTTTAAGCAATTCTTTTTCCCCTATTATGATAATAGTGGGTTCTTTTCTTGCTTTTTGATAAAGAAGAGGCTTCATGACATAGGTTACTCCATCCCTAACAATAGTGTAGGTGTTTTGTCTACAATTATACATGGCATCCACATCATATTTCCATGGTCTACCAAGGAGAATATGTGCAACATCCATATATACTACATCACATAGTACCTTATCTTTAAAGTCTGAAATAGAAAACTCTACCCATGCTTGTTCAGTAACTAGAGTTTTTTGGCCTCTTGTAAGCCAAGAAATATGATAGGGGTAGGGGTGTGGTTTAGTAGAAAGTTTCAACTTTTGCTCCATTTCAAGAGAAAATTTTTTTTCAATAGAATCGGAATCAATGAGCAAATGAAATATTTTACCTTGGCATTTGATCTTGGTTCTGAAGAGGTTCTTCCTTTGTGGTGGCTCTTGAGGAAGAGGTACTTGAAAAATTGTTTTCCTTATCATCAAGCATGCTCCTTCTTTAGGTTCCAAGTCTCTCTTGTCCATCTTTTCTTCTTGTCTCTCATCTTGGATGAGTTGTGTCCTTCTTTCTCTTGAAGGGTTGTTGCTCCTCTGTTCAGGGCATCTTCTGGCATGGTGTCCTTCTTGGTTATAGTAGTAATAGATCAAAGGTCCATTTGTCCTTCCTCTTCCTCTATTGAAAGGTCTTCTTCCTCTAAAGCCTCCCCTATTGGTATTTGGGGCTACATTTTGTTTATCCCCTTGATTGTGCTCATAGGGCTTGTTGCTGTTGCTTGATTTTCCTCTTCCCCAAGAGTTATTTCTGCCCCTTGAGTTCTTGTTGCCATCATTCAATCTGCCCCTTCCTTGTTCTTGTCTTTTCTTCCACTTCTCTTCCACTTTGACTGCCATTTGGTAGCACTTTTGGATAGAGGTAAAGCAATGTAGGCTGAGTTCATCTTGGATTGACAACTTAAGGCCATTCAACTTCTCCTCTTCAGTTTCTTTGGTGTTTGTCTTCATGCACAAATTTAGGAACTCTTCAGTATAGGTTCCCACATCCATCTCCTTTTGCTTGAGATTTTTCTTCCTCTTATGGAGTTGGACCCCATAATCTTTAGGAACATAAGTTCCTCTCAATAATGCAGCCATCCTAGTCCAAGATGTGATTGGACTCTTACCATCTTTCACCCTTTCAGTCTGGATGAAATTCCAGCAAGTTAGGGCTGCTCCCTTCAACTTGGTTTTTTCTATCTTCACCCTTTGCTTCTTAGGGGTATCCTCACATTCAAATTAATTTGTCATTGCCTCTATCCAATCCACAGCCAAGTTTGGATTCATTTTTCCATGGAAGGTAGGTAGCTCTGCCTTGTCTTCAAAAGGTCTTTTGCCCATAGATCTAAGGGCTTTGATGAAAGGTCTTTGGTCTACAAGGATTTGATCTTCATCATCTGAAGTTTCCTCAAAATCCTCTTCTTCTTCTTTAGATTATTCAACCTACTTGGTGCCTTTCTCCTTTTCTTCTAATCTCTTCTTCAGTTGTGCCATTTCTTCTTCTAATCTCTTGTTTCTTGCCTCTTGTTCTCTCACCATTTTGGCCAACTTGGAGTTGGTCATCTTCCCTTGAGGTTCATGTTCAAGATTCTGCTCAAAGGATGGTTGTGCTTCTTCCTCAGCCATGTCTTATGGTGCCAATCTCTGGCTCTGATACCACTTGATGCAATGGAGGCATGTGGGTACACCCAAAATGAAGGAATTTTCCCTTCACAACCTTCTTCCCTACAATCACTGTAAGGATATAATAAAATTCTCTAAAAGATCATCAATCCCTAATTTCCAAGGTTTCCTACAAGTCATAATAACCACCAACTTGTTGGGTCTCAATCCCTAAGATCCCAAGCACAAAGAAGACAACTATTCACTAGTTTCTCCTAGGACACCCAAAAGAGAAATTTTTGGTTTAATGTGACAAATTAAGGAAATTTTTCTAAGGAATTAAAATAGGCATGGATTTGGTTTATTTCAGTCCATAATGAAATTTTCCAATAGGTTTCATGACTCAAATTCATGAATTCCTAATAGTTGCTTCAATAGGTGCCCAGAACTCTAGTAGCCCTGCCTGAGGGGTTTTTGGAGGATAACTTTTGGATTTAACATAGAAGGGCCTAAGATAATGTGGTTTTCAGATATCCTTTTGGCTACTCTATAGATCCCCAAAGCAGTAAGGTTTGGTTCATAGGTTCAATGCCAAAACTTCAACAAGGTCGCCTAGGCCAAGAGCCCCAATTAGGCCACTTTAACAAAGGAACTACCCTCTAAACTTTTCACAGGGATTTCAAACTACTTCCATTGGCTGGGAAGCATGCCAAAATGCTTAGATCCATAATTTGGAGTCTAGGTTTAACGTTTTAGGTAGTCAAATTACTGTTGTCCTCTAAAATCAATGGTGCACACATGGAGATGTACACCTAGAGCTTCCATTTTCTCTCACCTCCCTGCAAGATAAATTCCCAAACCAAAGAGATCTTGAAGATTAATAAAAATAAAAGGATTCCACCAGAGGCCATCAATTTCCCATGGTGGAATCTGGAGTTATAAGCAATTTGTTCCAGAAACCCTAGGTGGAGGTCAAAATCCCAGGCTGTAGGAGTAAAACATGAATAACTTTTGATCAACAGGGCTTCAAGACCTCAAACCAAGTGAAAAAGAAATATAAGACATAGGATCATATAAAAATGTAATCCTTTCTATTACAAGAGTCCGTACATGTCTGTACCATGTAGAAAACCTCTAAAATCTGTAGGAAAAAGGTGTATTTTATTGATTGAAAATGCCAAATTACATCATAATGCCTTCCACCCACCTATCAGGGCTTATGAAGGCCTCCCCCAATGGTTACAACCATATTTTAAACCATTTAACCATTTGGAGGGCTTAATTACATGTTTTAAGCAAAGTTGTCAAAGTTGCATTGACAACTTTTGCAACTTTTTGCAATATGTTGCAAATTTATGACTTATTGAACTAAAGTGATCCAAAATGGATCAATAAGACCTAAAAACATGAAAAATAAACAAAAATACTAAAAATTATGAGTTTCCAATTCCTTTGACCCATAATTGACCAGGGGCTTATTCCTGCCTAATCCTGGTACTGGGGTCTCACAATTGGATTCTAAGGGCAGCTCTTATTCCTAGGCAACCTAAGACCTATTTGGACTTTGTTGAAGTCCTTTGAATTCTTGAGGGGTCCTCTTGATGATCATTTGATGAATAAGGTGCTCCTGCACCAGTATCCATAACAATAATATAAATATGTTCATTAGCCTCCTTTACTGGTTCAACTTCAATCTCAATAGGTTGGTTAAATCAATATCCTTTATCTGAAACAATATCTTTCAATTCATCTCGAGTGATTATTTAGAGGGATCGGTGAAGGAATCCTTAACTTTTTTTCCTTCTCTATTTCCCATCTCCAATAGCATATGTGTCATCAAGATTAAATGGTAAACCATCAATACAAACATCTGGTTCCTTAACTGTAGAGGTGGATGCTCCATCAAATCCATATTATCTTCACTTCTCTTTGTCCTCAACTCTTTCTTCTTAGGTACTTCAACCCTCATCTCCATCAACATTTTACTCATCACATCATCTATTTCAATAATAATTTCTTTGTTTTTACCATCCATTAACATGTTTATTCTTCTCTTTGTCAATAATCTTTTCTTTTATTCCTCAATTATTATTTTCATTTCATCATTCTGAATTACAGGGAACATTTTTTTATATGGTTGCCTCTCTAATCAACTTATCTTCATCTAATGTAGCTAGTCTTCTTTCTTTAAGTTTAGCGTACATATGATATAGTATCTAATCTTTTATATCTACTAAGGTTCTGCTAAACTTATTCAAATGTTCAACTACTCCATCCTCTATCCTTTTTCTTTTTTTCCTCATTAAGTACATTGTAATATTTCTTTACTTGCACCAAGATACCAAGATTAATCACATAATTCAAAATTTTATCTACAAGCTCTTTTAAATACCAACACCCAAAGGCTGGTTAGTAATCACCTTAGCTATTGTGGCTCCTTTGGTCTTTATCTTCTTCTTGGACTGATCACAGTTTATAGAAGAATCATTGTTATCTTCTTTTCCTCTTTTCTTCTCAGGACCTATACTCTTTTTCTTTCTTCTCATCATAGGTTCTGAGTGGACTCTTTCAACCTTCAGTCTAGAGGCCCTTAGTGAAGAAGTAGACTTCTTCACATAAGGGGTAGATGATGTTTTTGTACTGCTCCTAGTGGCCCTTGACAAGGATACAGGTGGAAGAGGTGATTCTACCTCAACATAGATTGGTTCAATTTAGACGGAACTAATCTTCTCTTCTTTGCTTTCCTCCTCAACTATTCTATTTTCTCCTTACTAATTCCTTCCTTTTCTACAATTTTATCAACAATTTTCCTTACTTTTATTACTCTTTCTTTCTCTGTTAGTTCACTTTGAACCTTCAAATACTTCTAAAATTAAGTTCCAAACCTTTGTGCCTTTGAATCTAATTGGATCTTTAACATTTCATCAACATATCATTTATTATGTTCAGGAATTACCTCATAACCCATCAGTTGTATCCGAATTGTTCTTGGTTCCACTGCTTCCATACAACATTGATCTAATTCTACCACAAAGCATACTGAATCAAAATACTTTTCAACAATATTATTTGGTATCCTCTCTCTTTTCTACATTTTCTTTTAAAATATCTTGAAGTGACCATAAATGAATTCATCTATTTCATCCTTCTTCTGCACCTGATAGAAATTAGAATTTTGAAGTGCTGTAGGGATATTCTTCTACCAAGTAATGTCTAAAACTCCAATAAAGTGGCTCATCAGATAAAAGAACATGTGAACTATCAAAGTACCATAACTGAATGTTTGTGACTTATCCTTCTTGATCTTCTCCAAATTCTCTAGTATTTGTTTCCTCAAAATCTCACAAATATTCTCCTTCAACATTCAGTAAGCAATGTGAATAATTGTAGCTGAAATAGAATTTAATCTGTTGTTGTGATATAATTTGTAACCAAGTATCATCAAGGAAAATTTCACATCTGGTTGAATAATGTCATTTACAATCATCACCCTTCAATCCCATTTAGATTGAGTTAACTCTTCCATAAAATCTTTCTTCAAATATTCCAGATTAGGTGCTTCATTGACATTACTGAATTCTGTTACCTCATGAATAAGTTCCTTCATAATATTGATAGGTTTTCCACCAAGCCAAAAGAACTAGTCATGAATTCTGCTGAGCACTATGTTGATCCATTTTGGTTCATCAAATACAACAAAGTCTTTGATCTACGCAAGGTTAATCTGATTTATGTTATGAAACTCATCTTTCAAATACCATCAACACATAGTGATTCATACTACTCATAAATGTGGTAATCTCCCAATTCTTCCAATTTAGAGTGAATGTATGCACAAATATATTCTACATGTAAAACTCTGTGTGGCACATGGGAAAATGCACCTTTAGGATCATCTTCCATATATTTATAAGGGTGCAATTTGAATTCTTATCATGGTTTCTCAAAAACATTAATTATCTTCACAGTATCCATGACTTAACTAATGAATTTGATAAGATTTTGCTGAGATAAATACCTTTTTAATTCACACTTGGGTTTGTACTCGAATTTAGTCGATAGGTCAAATCACTATTGAATCTCAATTTGCACAGGTTCTCACTTGATCGCTAGAAAGAAAATTGTTAAATGAAGTCTCAAAAAGCCTTTTTATCCTTCAATTTTCATAAGATTTCTTCATTAAATACCATCCATACCCTAACCTTCCATAAAGCTGATAAAGCTAGTAATCAGTAAATCTGACTGTAATAATCAATATGATTATGAAAACTTTTACGATATCAATCATAGCTTTTTTAAACCATTCTTTGACTAAATTTTTCATCATAGTTAATACTGCTTTAATCCATGGGGTGTCATAGATTTTTCTGATGAAAACTGCCCCTTAGGTCTTATAGCCTAATTCACTAATGATGAAGGATCCATACCAAAAGCTGGTGCAATATGACTTGATGAATCAATCTGTTCTTTCTTCACCCATGTCTTCTCCTTTTTCTTTCAGGTTTAATCAATTAGCATAGGCTTCTTTCCTTTATCATTAGACTCATTATTCTCTTTTCCTCTGTTGTTAGATCTACAATATTGAGCAATATGTCCATATTTCTTGTAGTTAAAATATATTTTTCTTCTTCTTTCATTATTGTTATTTCTTACATTTTATCTTCCAACAAATCCATTCATTCTACAATTCATATTTATATGACTAGAATTATTGCATTTGTATCATACAACACTTGAATTTACACACCTTTGATTTACTAAGTTATTATTCAATCTACAATTCCTTGCAATATGTCCAAAGTTGTTGCATTTTTAGCATGTATGGTTTCCTCCACTTGTATAAGTTCTGGATCTGGATCTATATTCTTTACATCCATGTCCATATTTCCAACATGTGAAACAATATCTGGAAAAAGGTGTTGAATTGCTCCATCATTCCTTTTCCCTATGTCCAAGCCTATTGCATGTATAACATCTACCATTGAATATCTATCCATTTGTTTTCTTAAAGGGGGTCTCCTTAGGTTTCTTAGCTTGATCTACCTTTTCTTCAAGAGTTTTAGAAAATTCTACTTATTCATAACTAAGACATGCTTATCTCCATGTGGTCTTTGACCTGCAATCTGTTCATCAAGATTCTATAAGCTAGATCTAAGTTTTCTTGAATTTCTCTAGCATCAGTTAGATCTCTTCTCAATATCTCAAATTATTTATTTCCAATTCTTTCTCATTATGTTTATATTATTCAAGAAAAAATTGCAACTGTCCAACTTCAGTATTCAGCTTGTAGCAGTCTTCAGTTTTGTCCTTCATTGATTTCTCAAGTGTTGTATTCACTTCCATTTCTTTAGTCATTTTTATTTCCATGTATTCCATCTCATTCTTTATATTATCTTGTTCCTTTGAAATCAAATCATACTATTTAGGTTTGTTTTCTCCAATAGATGCAAATTCAATTTGTGGAGATAATCTCCCAATTTTTGCTTCTTTCTACATTGATGAATGTAGCCCCTAGGATCGTAGTTTTCTCTAACATTGTGAGGGAACATGTGATGTTTATCTTTTAATTTATTTTCTATAATTTCATATTCCTTGGTAGAAACATTAGTAAAATCCCCAAAGATCAATGTACCTAGAAGGAAAGTCTGCTTATGTGATGTTCCTCCAAAATTCTTACTACTTGAACTACTCATCTATCTAACAATTTCCAAATATGCTAATCTATTTGGTACTAATCTTGGAATTTTATAAGGGGCTCCTTCAAACCCATACACTCTAAAATAGGTGAACCTCTCAAATTCATACCAATCACCCTAGTTATGGTTGACCACATTCCCCAACCCATACCCTTTGGGCCTCAAAAATCTCTTAATTTCAGTAGAAATGGAAGGATGAACTTGAAAATTAAACAAAGAAAAGAGTGGCCAAAAAAATAATTCCTCAAATTTCAAGTAATCAGAATCACTGTACCTAAAATACCAAATAGGGAGACAAATAGTCCATAAGGTCCTTCTTTTTTGCCTATAGACTGCTTCAACTTTTCCTTCAAATTGAAAATGAATTTATCTACCTCTTTCAAATTTACCTCTAGATCATGAATGTGATTATTGGGTTTGTCTAGATCTTCAAGTGCATTCAAGAGTTTCTTATGAGTACTACTAAATGCTTCCATCAGGATCTTCCTCAAGCTATTAAAATTTCTCCAAGAAACTAGGCGCTGATACCAAATGTTAGGATTAGGAGGCACTGAGAGGAGGGGTGAATTGGTGCAATAGTATCTTTAAAATTAATAAACCAAAGCCACAATTTAAGTCCACAAATATCCAAAAGTAAATAGAACAATATAAATAGTAACTAGTTTAGAACACCATGATTTGTTATCGAGGAAAAACTCAGTTAAGGGAAAAACAACAGTGGGGATGATACTCACAATATCTCACTACTAAAGCAATAAGAACCCTGTTAAAGGTATAATTACATAAGAGGGGAATGAACATGCATTCAGGATTATAGCCTAGAGCATACTACTCAATTACAAAACACTGATATGGCCCTCAGTCAGGTTCACTTATCAAATACATATTACAATATAGAAAGGACTTACAGTTCCAAAAAAAAATTGACTGGTAGCATCAATAATGCCAATACAGTTCCAATGAGGCTCCAAATATATCCTAAATTACCAACCTTACATAAATATCACTTTCATATCATCACATCAATATCCATCAATCTTCGCATTAAAAACTCAATATTATATGCTCGATCATTGGCCCATAACATTAACTTGGTCGAATCTAATATGAGAATATAAAATGTGTACCTCCTTGAATAAAAAATAGACCAAAACTCAATGCTAAGTTGTACCAATAAAAATTTACCATGTAGGAATTCAGCCCAAACTAGATCTTCCATCCAACCAAACAGATCATCAATCCAATATGCATAAGATAATTCTTGGTCAAAATGATACTTAGTGAATCCTATCTTCATCAATCAGTATCATAAGAAATTGTGATCATAGGATTAGATATAACATGATCTTTTCTCTTAATCTCCAGCTTCGCAACATCTAATACTTTGACCTTTGTCTGTACTATCTCAATCACTAAACTTGTATCCTTAACTATTCTCCATACTTAGATATTGTCATCACCAAACATTTCTATAGGAAAAGTATATTATAAGTGACAAGAGTAAAGTATATAGTTGAAATTAATGAAAACATGCCATGCATTACCAATTGACACTTTCCAACATAATCGACCTTCAAAAAATGACATCAGAGCAACAATGAGGCTGATTCCCCAAAAAATTCCATTGGGAAGACCCCTAGCAATGACATTTTTCATTTGGTTTTTTGTTGCATCCTTTCAAAAAGAGCTACCCTGATGAAATTCATTGGGGTAGCATACATCATCAGAGGGAATGAGAATGCACCCTTTGATTGCCGATGATCTTTGACATCTGCTGGACTTTTGCTGATGTCCCATTGTCATGCCATTTGTTGCCACCTAATCAGGGAGATATACCCTGATGAAAGTCATAAGGGTATCCAACATTATTGGGCCTTTAATTTTGGTAGCCTCTGATTGAAAATGAGATTTGACATCGGTAGGAATTCTATTGATCAACCAATGGATGATCATTTTGACAAGACCCAAAGATGTCTTGCCAAAACACTTCTCTTATCACTACCTCTGAACCGTGTATCAACAAGATTTATGCTGTTGAATTTCATTGGTGTAGCAATGCTTATTAGAATTCATTACTTCCACCATCCCAATCACTGATGCATCCTAAGATTGATAAGACACCTGTTGATAAACTTGATCAGCGAAATACGAGGCCAACTACCCAACAATATACTTCCTCAGCCTGATGAAAAATCTACTTGGGATTTCGGTGAGACCATAGACCTATCCTACCAAAATCAAGCCTTAGATACTTGTAGAGCCCTACATGTCTATATCGGTGGAACATGAGGGATGTTACACCAATATGCCTATTTTGAAACATTCTAACTAATCATCTCAAGATATATACTCTATTTGATTCTCCTATGATAAGATCATTCCAGAGGATTACTGATGGGATGAAAAGGTCAACTTTTTTAGCAAATTAAAGGTAACATTCCTTCTATGTGTTAAGATCAGTGGCCTAGAAATCCATTGGGCATGGAGTCATTGTGAGAAATAGAGAACTAAACCCTCCTGTAACTAAACAAAACATCAAAACTTGTTGTCTCTAGGAGAAAATAGTTGTTTTCATGCACTTCTTCGAAAGAAAAGAAAACTTAACCTATTCTACTATGTACAGATATTTACAAATAATGAAATTAAACAAAGACATTCACTGGCTTGTTGAAATAACTACCCTTCCTTACAAGTTTTTTATTCCTTTCATGCACTTGGGAAACTAGGTAGTGTAGTAAGAATAACAATAATATCACAGCTTGGTGGAAAACAATCCCAATGCTAAAAGAAATGCTCTCAAACATTAGAGAATTCTTACCTAGCAAGGATGAATTTCTCCTCTTTGTGATACTCACCCTCATGCTCTAAAAAAATCATGTTAGGGGGCAACTTGTTGAATTTTTGTAGAGTTAGGTGCCTTATGGGGCATCCTCTTGATGGCACTGGGTCAAAGATATCAACCACAAAATTTCTATTATTCTTTGCAATGATGATATCTTTCTAGTTTAGAAATGTTTCCAATTCCTTATGTAGAGAAATTATCTCCACCTCTTCATGTTTCTTATGAACCGGGGTCCATAACTGCCCATGCTAATTATTTCCTGCTTCATTCTTCACATTTAATCTAAAATTATCTGACAATATATGTTTTTGATGTCCATAAAATAGAATCATGTGCATCAAAAGGGAATAATGTTTGAAGAACAAATATTCACTACTTTTGAAGTTGATAAAACACTGATGAATATTCTCAACAACATACTCAACATAGTCAAATGGCCTGGGCTCATACATCTACACATCTACCACCAACACCATTGGACCTTCACTCATGAGGTTTGGAACCTCAATTCCTCTAACTTGTCCACTATCCTAGTATGTCATGTCCAAATATTTTTTGAAAAAACCGACATTAAATGGTGGACCATCAGCTTTAGTCATAGGCTCTCTAATTATTCTATGTAGTGGCAATTTCCATTCCATATATGTAGTGTCTGCAACTATGAACTCATTTTATAACTTAGAATATGATAACTTATTAAAAAAACCCTCATCCAAGCCAAAGACTTTAGTCACAAAGTCAACAATTTTTTTGATGAACTCATTACCATATGCATCATATACACATCTATCCTCAGGTTTATAATTATCAATCAAAACTTCTAACAATTTCACATTTATGAATACATTTTCTACTACCATTCTACCTAGGTTCATTTCCCATGGGTGACATACAGGTGATTTTTCCCCTCTTCTGAGATAATGGAACAAGAATAGTTCAATATCCCCTTACCCTTGTCCAAATGTCACCTACATCTATGAATTTGCCTTCCAACTTGTCTTTATCTAGTAGAGCGGCCTTAGATCTTCTGGATCATGGTCTAGAAAGATGCATTTGATCTATCAAATCCTAATTTAGCTTCCTTGCCAAAACTTCCTCATTTTCCTTTTGTCTCTTCTCTTGTGACCCTTTCCCCTTCCCAACCTTCCTCTTACCAGTCGACCTAGATGCTTCCATGGTATTTTTGTGGAAATTATCTATAATAATCAATACACTTTGCTCATAAAAATTCTTTTCTTTGTATGTAGATCACACAAATTCTCTGAATGAATTCATCCAAATAAAAGAGAACTTAAATTTAAATGCATTTAAATTAGATCAACATAAAAATTTGAAAAATCTACCAACAGGTAATCATCATTGCTCTAAGTACAATGCCTTTCACATCACTTTTGGTGCCATTGTTATTGTTGGAATAGTCCCAAGGGATAAATGAGAGGGGGGGTGAATCAGTATCAGCTATTTTAATTATTTTCTCCAATTAATTACAGAATAACATTAAGCATTAACACATTTAGATAACACAAGATAGAACACAATAATTTTGGCTACGGGGAAACCAAATACGTAAAAACCCCGGTGGGAATTAGCACCCACAAAGAACTATACTTGAGTATAATAATACCTATTAGGAGATCTTACAACCCTATTAGGAGTTGATCTTTACAATGCAATAAGTACAGTGACCTAGTTAAGGGTCAGACCCTGTTAGGAGTCTTTTACAAATAACCCTGTTAGGGGTGAGGACTCACTGTCCAAAAAGCTCACTGCTAAAATGATGAAGGCTGCAACCTTCAGTAAAACAAATATGCACTATATCTAATAAATGAACTATTTGAGTAGACCTACTATCTTGATCAGTTCCAGTGTATTGTATGCTTTCGCTTCTTCACATAGATCTTTTCTTGATGAATGAAATGTTTTTACTATCCCAAAACAACGGATATTTTGTTCTATACTTTTTCTGTCTCTCCTCTTATCATTCACACTTAGTGTTCATCAAATGAAGTACTATAAGTATCTTCCCCAAAATATGTGATCTTATTGAGCTTTAGGATTCCCTTCAATAGTTCTTTAGTTGGCCAAATCAAGCATGCAACCTAATTAGAACCACACAACTCAAAATGAATAGTCATGACACTTCACATAGTCAACTCTACCAAATAGACTCAATAATCCTGCTTCTATTAGAATATGTTTAGCGCCTTTAGATAATTATCTTTAACTCATAACTAAACATGAATACAAACACGCATATCCTGAAGATAGGCACAACTCAAGAAATAATGTAATTACGTCGGCTTTTAACAGATAATCTCCAAAAACTGTAACTGTCATAACAGATTAACATAACTCAACTAAAACTACATATCTAACTCTGCGTGAATGTACATGGTGTAGTAACTATGTCTGAAACATAAAAAAAACCACGCAAGGCTTTCATATGTCTATACTGAAAACTAAATACAGTTCACTATTGTATACCATATGTTGTCATCAATGACAAACATACTGTCAATTATTTGCATAGAAGCAAATCTCCAACAATCTCCCCCTTTGACATTCATGGAAACATATGATATGAAAAACACCATCAACCCAAAGTATCCTCCTTTTTATAATCTTCTCAATATCCTCATCAAGGGTTCCTCTTTACTGCTGCTACTCTTCTGACTGTGTTTTTATTTTCATGACTATATACTCCCCCAGAGTATATGTTCCCCTTTACTAATACTCCCCCTTTGACATCAATGGAAAAGGGTGCCAAACATCATGAAGCATGAGTACTACTCCATAAGTAGAGTAGTCAACCATTCATCAGTCACCAAGGACTGATGTTCTTTGCTGCAAATTCTAACCAGACTCAGGAAAGGGAATTACTCCTAGCTTCTCCCTGAGATACTCAAAAGTATCTTTTGATAAAGGTTTTGTAAAAATATTTGCTAAGTATTCTTTAGTGCTCACATAATCCAGCTTTACTTCTCTATCTACAACTTTTTCTCTTAGAAAGTGGTATTTGATTTCAATGTGTTTTGTCTTTGCATGCATCATAGGGTTCTTTGACATATTGATAGTGCTAGTGTTATCACAGTGAATAACAATAGGATAATCAATCTAAATACCAAATTATTTAATCATTTGTTTGATCCACACCATTGTTGAACAATTCAATGCTGGTGCAACATACTCAGCTTCTTCTGTTGACTGAGTGATACATTTTTTCTTCTTGCTTTTCCAAGTAACCAACCTATCTCCAAGAAATACTACTCCTCCTAAGGTACTCTTCCTTTCATCAACACAACCTACCCAATCTGCATCTATATACACATGAAGTTGTATATTTTCTAAGTTAGGATACCATAAACCATAGTCTATAGTCCCATTAAGTATCTGAATATTCTTTTTATTGCCATTAGGTGATTTTGTTTAGGTTTAGTTACAAATCTTCCAACAATGCCAATTGCATTGGAAATATCTGGTCTAGATTGAGTAAGATATATGAGTTTTCCAATCATAGACTTGTATAGTGTCTTGTCAACTGTTATGGAATCATCATCTTTAGAAAGCTTGCTTCCTGTTATCATGGGGTGCTTACTGGTTTGTAATCTTCCATTTTGAAAGTCTTCAATATTTCCTTCACATACTTAGACTAATTTATAAATATGCCTTTGTCTATTTGTTTTACATTCAATCCCAAAGAATATTTGACAGGTCCAATCATGCTCGTTTCAAACTCACTTTGCATCTCTTCGGCAAATTCTGCACTAAGCTTGTCATTACCTCCAAAGATAATTTCATCAACAAAAATAGCAACAAGGAGTAATCCTTCATCTATCTCTCGTATGAATAAGTTACAATCTACTGCTCCTTTTCTGAATCCTATCTTTGTTAAGTAATCATCAAGTCTCTCATACCATGCCCTTGGGGCCTGTTTAAGTCCATAAAGTAATTTCTTTATTCTACATACCATGTCTAGTTTGTCTGATAGATTAAATACTTCAGGCTATTCTATGTAAACTTCTTCCTTCAAGTCACCATTCAGAAAAGATGACTTGACATCCATTTGATATACTTTAAATTTCTTAAATGTTGCATAGGCCAGAAACAACTTGATAGCTTCTAGTCTTCTCACATGGGAAAATGTATCAGTGTAGTCTATTCCTTCTCTCTACACATATCCTTTACATACTAGTCTTGCTTTGTTTCTTACCACTGTACCTTCTTCATTCATCTTATTCCTGAATATCCATTTTGTTCCAATCACATTCTTGTCACAAGGTCTAGGGACCAGTTCCCATGTATCATTCTTGATTATCTGATCCATTTCTTCTTGCATAACACTTTGCCAATCTGAATCATTGCACGCATCTTCAACACTTAAGGGTTCAATCTGAGAAAGTAAGCATACCTCTTCATCAATGGTTGAACCTTTTTCTCTGGATGTTTTCAAGACTTTAGTGCTCTAATCTCCAATGATGTCTTCCTTAGAGTGGTATTTGGATGTTTATTTTGAGTTTTTAGGAGTGACACTCTCATCTATAATCTGTGATTCTTCTTGACTTGGTTCGGGATTGTTGCATGAAACATCAATACAGTCAAACATTTCTTCAATGACTGTGTCCTTACTGATAGGTTTGGGTTCATCTTCAATCATGGGAGCACATTCATAGTATCTTTCTTGAATCATAAAATTCTCATCAATCTTTACATGAGTACTTTTAATGATCTTCTTCAATCTTAGATTAAAATATCTATAGGCTTTGCTTTTAGTAGAGTAACCAAGAAAAATACCTTCATCGCTTCTAGAATCAAACTTTTCAATACTATCATCTCTCTTGATGTAGCACTTGCTTCCAAAGATTCTGAAGTATTTTACAGTAGGTACATTACCAAACCAAAGTTCATAAGGTTTCTTGTCTACGCCTGGCCTTAACTTGATTCTATTGATAGTATAGACTGCTGCATTGACCGCATCTCTCTAATAGGTATGGGAAACCTTTCCTTCAATAATGATAGTGCATGCTGTGTCAAGTATTATCTTGTTCCTTATTTCTGCAATCCCATTTTGCTGAGGGGTTCTAGGTGCACTTAACTATCTTTTTATTCTATGTTCTTCGCAGTAGTCATAAAACTGGTCAGAGGTGAATTCTCCTCCTCTATATGATCTCAAACATTTTATCTTTAATCCAGATTCATTTTCAACCTTAGCTTTGAATACTTTGAACTTCTCAAAAGCTTTAGATTTGTCTGTTAAGAACACAACCCACATCATCCTTCAGAAATCATCAACAAACAAAATAAAACACCTTTCTCCATAGTATGATCTTGTTTGAGTAGGTCCACATAGGTCTGTATGTATCAGATCTAATTTTTTCTCTACAGAGTTATGTTTACTCCTGAATGAGGTCCTCACATGCTTCCCCATCACACATTCTCTGCACATAGTATCAACTAGTCTTGCAATACTTGGAAGGTCTCTTACTACCTTTACATTACTTATCTTTACTATGTTGTCAAAATTGATATGACAAAGTCTCTTGTGCCATAGCCAACTGTCATCCACTTTTGCAACAAAACAACTTACTTCAGAGTTGAGCTGAAAGATATTACATTTTTTCTTTGAGCCTGATGCAATCATGTCTCCTTCTTTGTTTTTGATAATACATCTATTATTCTTGAATTCCAACTAATATCCTTTATCTAATAGTTGTCCAACATTTAGTAGGTTATGATGCAAATCATCAACATAAAGAACATCATTTGTCTTGTTCTTTCCATCTAAGGTGATAGATCCTTTGCTTATGATAGGTTTGGGAGTGTTATCTCCAAATCTAACCATGCCACCTTTGTACTTATCTCGATGTACAAATATGCCTTTGTCACCTGTCACGTGATGTGAACACTCACTATCTATGATCCAGTTTGTTCTGATGTCTTCTTTGGAAACTAATGCTAACTCTTGTGCTTATTTTTCATCTTCAATGTCCATATCCTCAAGCATTTTCTCAATGTCTTTAATGGCATAAAATCCTATTTCATCTTCTCCTGAATCATCATCAGTTACACCATCTTCAGCATGATAGCATTCCTTAGTGTATTTGGGCTTGTAATCTGATTTGAACTTCTTGACTCTTGTAGGACACTTGGATGCAAAGTGG
>MU227026.1:3603990-3682045 GCA_018584345.1 Thuja plicata
AGTTGAATCCAGATGGTCAATATTTGGGTGCACTATGGGTCTCTTTCTATTCAATCTCTCTACTCCTTCCGCTATCAAGAGGTCATGGGGGTATCCAGGTAGTATGTGACCTGGATCATTCGATGCTCTTCCGGAATATCAGAAAATACAAAAAGATGCAATGATGACAATTATTGGAACACGGGCAGTGACTTGAGACATCCATCCATTTCTATCAGATCATATCTATCCACAAAATAGAAAAAAGAAACATTTCTATCAATACATTCTATCAGATCCATCTCAGAACACATCTATCCATACTAACTTCTTTCTAACTAACACATGCATTACTCAGATATTTTGTGCATAATAGATTGCATTCATTCCATAAAGTACATCGGAAAAATACAAAAAAAAATATACATGATAAATTTTGCATACATGATAAAATCATAAACATCACAAGCATCCGCAAAACATCTCATTCACATAGGCATTTCATTTACACCATCCTGCATAAACATGTCAGTATCATAGAAAAAGTACATCATTCATGTAAACAAGTCTACATATTAGAAGCACATGGCATATACATCTCATCATCTAAAATCATATAGAACATGCATATAGAAGGTAAAAGCATTTGCACATCATATCAAAACACTGCTGCATCTCATATAGATCAAAATATCTGAGTACAAATGAAAAGTCGCAAGTCTAAACATAAGGGTAACCAACAAGAGAATCATATATATATCAGTGTGTTGAGATACAAAAATGGTACAACTCAGAGTATACAACAGATCACTACAAAAATGGGATAGAGAATATAATCAAGAAGAGCTACCCCCACCCTCGCCAGGAGGGGCATGAGGGGGAGGCATATCAACATTGATCCTGTGAGAGGACCACGAAGCTCTAACACCACTGCTCTGGGACCGCTGAGTCCTGCTAGATCTCTGTGATGTAGTATAACTGGGTACTCTCTCTACAAAAGGAACAACGCCCTCATAATGGTGTCTCCAGTAATCTATCTCCCGTTGGGCCTCATGCCCAGATCTGTAGTATCTATCCAAAATGTCCCTATGGGACACATCCTATACACTGTCGATAAAAGAGCGGACCTCAGTACGAACCTGTCGCTCTCTAGCCTCTGCGGCTATGACACGGGTCTCCAAAATCATAACGCAAGCATCGGCCAAGGCAAGATGCCTCTATAAATCTAGGACCTGCTCAGAGAGTCTCTCCACCTTAGAGGGATCATCATCCATACCGCCCATGGCCACATCCATATCTCCCTCTCCACTCGGGCCTCCTAAACCCCCTCTTCGCATCGTTGGCTACTCCTCACTCTCCACATCCTCTGCACTCTCCCCACCGCTACTACTCCTACTCTGGCCACTCCCATCCGAGGACCTTATCTCCGCACTCCGCACATCCAAAGCCTCCACATCAATATCAGCCAGCTTGACATCCACGTCCTTAATCTCCACCCTCTCCTCCACCTGGGGAGCCAAAACTGCTGCTGTCCTCCTACGTACCCTATGCACCAACTGCGGTGCCTCCTCCTCCTCCAAAATGGTCCCAAGACCAACCCTAGTCTGCACTCCACCACTCCGGCCACCTGCTCTAACAGCACCACTAGCTCACCCAAGACCGGGATCATCTCCTCCATCATCACCCCTCCCTCGTCCTCCATCCCCTCTCCCTCATCCTCTAGCACCACCATCTCCACCATCCCCACCGCCTCCATCCCTCCCTCCTCTGCCACCTCCTCTCCCTCTGACACGGCCTCCCCTGCCACGCCATACCTGCCGAACTCTCTGCATAGTGGTCCTGGGGACAGGACGAGACACATCGGTCAACGCAATTGGATGATCCTGCAACCAGTAGGCATCATACTGTGGCATGGTACCTGCAAAAGAAAATTTTACTATCAGTACCAGAGCAGATATATACAAAATTTCCAAACACTATACAAAGCATAATCTATAGAGCAGAAAGGAAGTACATGACAATGAAATCAAACACAAACCTGGATACATAGTGGCAGAACGCCAGGTCCATGCAACAGGCAGAAATTCCACAAACTTAGTACATGCAACATCTAGTGATACTACAGCACCCCATACGCATGCATCTCAAGAATGTCGGGCAAAATATGCATAGGAATCAGACACATCCTGCTGCTCACCAAACTGCCGCAACACCCTGTCGGTGTTATGAAAATCGATCATGTGAACATGATCACTCACACGGCCAATCAAGTACCACCGCTGACGACAAAAGGAAAGATGGATATCCTCCCCATCCCACACTGGGAAATCTCTATAAGGATGCTAGATGAAGTACAGAATCATATCCAGTTGCTAGTGCCAATAAGAAAGGTGACCCATGTGGGTCTAAACTATGGCACCATCATACATAAAAACTTAAGGCCTGTCGACCAGAAGAGCACGAGCACCCACAAGACGGCATACTGCAATATGCTCCCATGCCCAAATCTGCAGGAGTGTAGCACCGCACCCAAGTGACCTACCATCAAGGTAGGCAACATACATCATATGATAATGCATATGGGCCAACATATAGGGGCCCCATGCAAAGATAGTATGGTCCCAGACCATACTCTGAAGTACACTCCCAAACCCCACGGCAAATCCACGCTGCCGCCGATCAGGACACAGAAGACCACAGATCAAACTACCTAAAAGAGTCAAGAGCCTATCTAAACCCAATCCAAATCTTGACCATAGAATGTCATAATCACCATCTAGCCTGAGCTGATCTCGGGGCAAACCAGTGAGCTCTAATAAGGCAGAAACACCAGTGCGAGTGGAGTACTCCACCAACTCACCCTGGATAGGTAGCTGAAGGATGTGATACACATCCTCCAACGTCACCGTGCACTCTCTAGTAGGAAACCAGAAAGTACAGGTCTCTGAATGCCAACACTCTACAAGAGCGAAGATCAGAACCCTGTTGGTCGTGATCTCAAGCATATAGCAAATCCAATATAAACCAAGGTCACGAAGAATTGACCTCTCGTCCTCAGTAAGCTGAAACTTGTACACAAGTCCAGCAGGCCTGGACTCCCGACATTGCAAAATATGCCCAAAAAACTGCACAGAGTAACAAACATAGAAAATTATCAGTTTCCAGTGTTAAGGAACATTACAAAAGCTAAAGCAGGCAGATAACTGATTACGACAACAGGCAGACAGTGTTAAAATTTCAATTGCGGTATTAAAGCTTGCAATTGTGATACTTTTATGTGAGTGCAGCATTCAAATAGCAAGTGCAGGACACAAACATCAATTACGGCATTTTACACACTCAAGTGCGGCACTTTTATCAAGTGCGGCACAAAACTAACAATTGCGGCATTCTTTTCGCAATTGCGGCAAAACCGCGAGCGAGTGCGGCATGACTTAAATTTTCAACCAAAAGTACAAATTTTAAAAGATAAAAATTACGCATGTCTTTCTGCACGCATTATTTGCTTGAATGTCTCCTTCAAACATATCTTCTAATTATTTCTAGATTGAATATACTTTTTCTACCTTCTTGATCTCAGAAAATTCACTATCAAATAGGGCACTGATTAGGGCTTCCTTGGTGATTGCATTTTGAGTGAATAATTCTTTTTGTTTATTTGTAGAGTCTTCTTCTGCAAGATCTTTCAAGGTGGGAACATCAATTTCATGAGTGGTAATCTCATAGATCTCAAAACCAACGCACTGAAGATGTGTTATCATTTTGTTCTTCTGGTCAAGATAGTTCTCTCCATCAAACTTAGGACTCTCTTTCTTGAAGTATGCCATTTGATCTACCTTAAGCTGTTAGGATTTCTCTCCAAGGCACTTGGCTTTAATACAAATTGTTGGAATAGTCCCAAGGGATAACTGAGAGGGGGAGTGAATCAGTTATTATCTATTTTAATTATTTTCTCCAATTAATTATAGAATAACATTAAGTATTAACACATTTAGATAACACAAGATAGAACACAACAATTTTGGTTACGGGGAAACCAAATACGTAAAAACCCTGGTGGGAATTAGCACCCACAAAGAACTATACTTTAGTATAATAATCCTTGTTAGAACTTACAACCCTATTAGGAGTTGATCTTTACCATGCAATAAGTACAGTGACCTGGTTAAGGGTCGGACCCTGTTAGGATTCTTTTACAAATAACCTTGTTAGGGGTGAGGACTCACTGTCCAAAAAGCTCACTGCTAAAATGATGAAGGCTGCAATCTTTAGTAAAATAGATATGCACTATATCTTATAAATGAACTATTTGAGTAGACCTATTGTCTTGATCAGTTCCAGTGTATTGTATGCTTTCACTTCTTCTTGACATAGATCTTTTCTTGATGAATGAAATGTTTTTACTGTCCCAAAATAATGGACATTATGTTCTGTAATTTTTCTATCTATCCTCTTATCATTCACACTTAGCGTTCATCAATGAACTACTATAAGTATCTTCCCCAAAAGATGTGATCTTAGTCAGCTTTAGGAGTCCCTTCAATACTTCTTTAGTCGACCAAATCAAGCATGCAACCTAATTAGAACCACACAACTCAAACTGAATAGTCGCGACACTTCACATAGTTGGCTCTACCAAATTGACTCAATCATCCCGCTTCTATTAGAACACATTTAGCACCTTTAGATAATTATTTTTAACTCATAACTAAGCATGAATACAAACACACATATCATGAAGATAGGTGCAACTCAAGAAATAATGTAATTATGTCGGCTCTTAACAGATAATCTCCAGAAACTGTAACTGCCACAATAGATTAACATATTAACTCAACTAAAACTGCATATCTGACTCTACGTGAATGTACATGGCATAGAAACTATGTTTGAAATATAAAAACAACCACAAAAGGCTTTCATATGTCTATACTAAAAATTGAATACAGTTCACTGTTGTATACTATATGTTGTCATCAATGACAAACATATAGTCAATTATTTGCATAGAAGCAAATCTCCAACAGTTATAACATCTTTCATCCTATTCCAATATTTAAGTTTGACCCACTTTATCATTGTAAGTCATACCGATGAGTGATCAGTCATTGGCACTCACTAAATCCTTTTTTTCCCCTTACACTTCTTTCCATGCCTATCAATATAACATAACCGAATAATGGATTGGGGATCAACATGTCTTAAATCCTCCTTGGCCGAAGACTTCACTACCATTATGCAATTATCCGTATAACATTCACTGATCATACCATCACTATGACTCACACCGATGATACATCGATCATTTATTTAACTCCTTTTGTTCTCTTCTGATGCCAAAGTTTCCACGATCATTCTATCACTATAAGTAATCCCGATAGCTCATCGGTTATCAGTGTTACTTTTCAAATATTAATCTGACCTTTCATTTCACTACCTGATCATTTCATCACCATATGTCTCACCAATTACTCCATCAGAGATTGGTATATCTCTTTTACTTCTTTTCCGCTTTGAAAACCTCCATCGATGGTTTCATTAGGATACCAATGAATCCTCCTTTATTGCTACAACTTATAGCGATTTATCCATCCTTCTTTTGAAAATTATTTATCTAATCAATATAACCAACATTGATAAACAATTGAATAAATCTATAGCATTTTTTGATTATGCCGATAGTCATCCACTATTTCATCCATCCATTGGTATTGCTATGTCGATAGTTTAGATTTTACATTTATCACCCAAAATTATGCCAATTTGCTCTAATTTTACACTTTATGGATTTTGAAAAATAATAGATCAAAGATAATAGGTTTTTTACTACCACGATTATTGATGTGTCATCCTCGGGACCACTTTGTGACAATTTTCACCATCTACTTGACTGGACACCTACTACAATTCTTGTACATATAGACCCATAGTAACTATTCGTCACAAAAAAATTATGATTCATTTTTAGAAGAGATTCATAGCATGTGTTTCAAAAATGTTTCCATTGGGTTTTTGGATCTTCATGAGGTAAATATTATCTATCCAAATGATATTTTTGATTTGGTTTAATTCAATTTATTTGATGGTAAATAAATACCTTATAAATTTATATTATAAATCATTGGATGGAGATACTTTTTTTCAATGAGTATCAAGTAAGCCCTCAACAACAACCAATGTTTCTTGTGACAATGGATGTATGATTGAACAATTAGGCAATGTCAACAGTTATGTAATTAAATAGAAAAAATTAACCATCTTCCATGAAACCTACACTAACTACTGGTGTTAAATATGTAGCATTCTTAGAGCCTAGAATGACACATTTTAACTATTTAGGGACTTGTATTTTCAATTGTTTACCAACTTTGTAGTTTTTTCACTTTGTCTCCATAACTGCTTACATTTATGATTCTCATTTATTGGTAATATTTATTAATTTTATTATTTACTGGTCTACCTCTGTTCTGTTGGAAACTAGTCCATATATACAACTGGGTTACTTACTGATGTTTTCAATTTGATTATATACTGTTATTGATTCACAAGTCACTGGAAATAAAAACTCAGTACAACCTCGGTAACTTTTGAAAAGCATGTTATATAGATATTTTATTGAAAAATTGTAATGTATAGAAAAGATTGGCCAAAATTGTTTTTAGTTGAGTTATTTTTAGAATATCCTTGGTTGTTATCTCTGACTAAATTCATTTGTACATCTCTTTCCTGGTTCTAATATTTTTATTCCACTATCACACACACACACACACACACACACACACACACACACACACATGCGCGCGTGCACACACACAACATATACAACATATACAACCTTCACCTGTATATAAGAGTTGACTAGAGAAGGTATATGCACATGTGATGAACATGCAGATTTTCCTAAGCACTACTAGGAGCTTACCCTGCAAAAAATGTACTATTGTGAAAATCATCAGAAGTATATATGTGTTCCAGGGTCAAGCTCCCAGTAGTGCTTGGTCAAATTTGCATGTTTTTTGTTGGAAGTACAAGAATGGGAAAGCAAGATACTGAGAGGGGAAGTGAATCAGATCTTAAAAACTTAACCACTTAAAATGGATTGATCCACATTCATACATACATGAAATTAACCTAACATCAGATAGCATCCATAACATCAAATATGTAACTCGTAACACAAAATTTTGGTAACCCAGAAACCCAAATAGGTAAAATTGGGGTGGGGATGACACCCACAAAATCTTCACTACTACAGCAATAAAGTGTGCCTATTAGGGCTACAAAATTTTGGTTGTAATATGCAATCTACCTGGTTAAAGGTCTATTCTATTAAGAACTAAAGATCATTACAATCTACCTTGTTAAAGGATTTCAACTTATAGTAAAGTAAGCACTCGGCTAAAAGATTTGAAACGGTCTACTAAAACCACTCTATTATGAGATTTAACCTGATACACATGTTAGAATGTTCCAAGTAGTGATACTTCATTATGCACTTAGATGCTGATGATGGATCTTCTCTTTTCAATAACCTCTGTGATCTCTTAATCTGATATGTCTTTACTCTACTTTTCACTACTCTGTCATTCTGCTTAATCTAGGCTTCTTCTCAAAATGACTTGTTGTTCATCTCTCATGAACACACAACCCTTCTCTATAAATTTCTTTCTCTCACATTCTCACACTTCTTTTTAGGGTTAGAATCCATCTTATTATATCTTTTCAGATATGGCGGCGAGATCTAGATCAACAATCAAGATCTATTGTTTATACCTCCAATGCATATTGATTTCCTGATTGGCTCCATGCCATGCATAGTATAAAACAAGTAAATGTGAAATTAACTTAGTAGACAAATATTAATTGCGTACAAATGTTAGCTCAGATCTCATACAAGTTGGCCTAAACTGTTTACATCAAAGTTTGAATTAATCCTGACATGTATGCAAAAATTGTTCTGCTTGGCACAACACATCTCTAACACTCGACAGTTAATATTCTACTCAACTCGGAATGATGTAACTCGGCAACCTAAAACTTGCTTGGTAATGTTTCTCAGCCTTGAATGTTTAGCTCGGCCATAATGATAACCAAATAAAATTGCCGAAGTAAATGACTAAGTGTGGGTCACTAATCATTAATACAGCTTAGGGATTAACAATATCCCCCTTTGATATTAGTGGCAAAAACACACTTATCATTATAATTCATTCCATCCAAAATATTTCCTACGTACATATTGTACTCCCCCTAGGAATGTACATCATACTACATACAAAAGTTTGCATAGTATACATGCCTTCAAAAAAAAAAATTTACACATGGATACCTGTTCTGATCTCCTTTATGCTATATCCTTGTCCGTCCTGTCAGTTTCCACCTTGTTTTTGTCACTAATAGCTGGTGGGGTCAATTTATACTTGTCCAAAAATTGTTTATGAAGTTTTAAGGTAGACTCAAATGTAGAGTCCCAACTATCCTTGACAAACTTCATAACCTCTATTTTCACTTCTAGCTCAGAAGCTATATTTACTAAGCTTTTTTGCAGTTGAGAGATGAGAGTCTCTCTTAATCAATTCATTTGCAGATAAAATTTCTTTCTGAATGACCTCTAGATGAGGTATCATACTTGTCTAAATAGTAATCAACTTGGTCCTAATCTGACCATCTTCAGCCATGAGCTCGGCTATCCTCCTTTGTGCATAAGTCAACCTATTAAAATGTAAGGAGCTAGTGGTAGCATCCATACTCAGTGAACTTCCGGTTAACTTAAGGTCTAGTTGCAATTTCTCTAAAGCTTGTTGATTATCTTTTGTGAAGAATTCCACATCAAATAACCTCTTATACAATGAATAGACATTTGTTGCAACTCCTTCTAAAATTTATATCAGAGAAGAAAGTTTAACCTGTTTAACTGCAATCTCTCCTGAGATTTTTGCAAGTACCTTGTTCTCAAATTTCCTCTCGGACCATTGAAACAGTTTCTCATTGGCTTCAATATTGTCATCATTTACCTTTTGCACAATGTGAACTAGCTGTTCAAGAATAGGGGCTTGAGGATTTTCATCCTCCATGTCAAAAGCCTTTACAAATATATCTTTTATGTCATGTAGTACTTGCTTTTGCTTTTGCTCCCTTTTCAGTTCCTCCTATCTTTTCTTCCTCTTAAGTAACTCCTGAAGAGTCTCAATCTGTTCATAAGAAAAAACATTGGGATCCCATGGTGGAATCACAATAACTTCATCTAATGTGACATCTAGAATTGGAGACTTCTTCCTCATAACTTTCCTCCTCTTGAATTTAGGTGAACTACTGCTCGGCTTTGTTTCTACAATACCTTTTCTAGATTCAGTAGTTGTCACCATTGCATCTTTAAGTTTAGTCAAAATTGTCTGCTGATCAGGCATACTTCCTGTCTTAGTTCCAGTGGGAGTTGAGGATGTAGAGTGTGGTAGATCAACCAACACTTGCATGGCCTCTTGTTCTTTAGGCTCACTGTTAGTATCTTTTATCTCCTCACTACTATCTAGTACTGATTTTACAACCTCTAAAATAAGTGAATGCTGAATAATTACCTCTTTTTCAATTGTTTTCTCCTTTTCTACTTCATCTTGAGCATCCTTATCCTTAGATTTATTTTGAGTTCTTTCTTCTTCTTCTGTGCTCTTCTCTTCTTCAACCTTAGTTTCCTTGATAGGTGATTCAATAGTTGAGTCCCTCGGCTCATCCTGGCCCTCGGCATCCAGATTGCTAGAGTCATCAATTTTCACATCAATTGGACTGTCAATAGTCAGATCAATAGTGTTAACTATCTCAGATTGATCTTGTTCGTCTATCCTAGTCTTCTCAGACTCAGTTGAAATGTGAACTATTGAAATCTATGGTATAGGGGTGGATTCAGTTTCCTTCTCCTTTGGCTCAGATGTTCCTTCATCAGTTCTCTTTTCTTTTGAAACAATTATTCCAAAAACTTCCTTCCAAATTCTAATACTCTGTTGTACTATCCCTTCAATATCATTCTTCAAAATAGCATAACCTCTCTATTTAGGTAAAATAATTTTCTTATACTCTTCAACAAATTTTTCTCTTTGTTTCTTTGTTAGCTCAAGAATGACTTGAGCTAAGGTGCCTTCCCTAATTTGTCTCTCAATTGTGAGTGTAAATTCCCACTTTCCAGATAGAAATTCATATAACTCACTCAACACATTGTATCCTATTATTGAAGGGGTTAATTTGAAATTACACATCATGTCTAGGAGAGCTTCCTGAACCTTATGTTTGTCTCCTACCTTCAATTGTTCATACCTTATAAACTTAAAACTAGATAACCCTACAGAATTTCTCAAGTTTTCACATACCTCATCAATATCTATAGGTTTCTTGAATGATGTTGTTGGTATAATGTTGGGTTCATCAGTTTCTGTCACGTCCTTGTCACTTTCTAGATCCAAATTCATTTTTCTTCTTGGTTTCTTAACTTGTAGACTCGGCACAGCCTTTATTGCTAATTTAGTCCTCAATCTAGAAATACTTTATCCAATCTTCTTTGCATAGACTTTAGTCTTCTCTACTAGTGATGTGGTGGCAGATGCCCTTGTCCTTGGATGATTTGCAATAGGAGGGGTAACTCTAGGTTTTTCTTCTCTTGGCTTTGTTACCTTTGCTACTATTGGCCTCTTCCCTTTTGCCTTAGCAGTGACCTCTTCTTTAGGTTCACTGACTTCATCTTCTTGTTCGTCAAATAAATCTTCTCCTCATCCAATAGATATGTCTAGAGTTGCATCCTCTAGCTCTTTGTCACTCGGCAAGCCAACCATATTTTTCAAATTTTTCACAATCTTTTTCCTTTTTCTTTCCATGGTTCCTACCTTAAGATTCATTGAAATCTTTGTCTTAGCTTCATCAAAATTTCTGAATATTTTAGCTTTATTATCAATCTCCTCTACTAGGACTGTTGTGATAGCTACTAATGCTTCATCAATATTTACTTCATAGGGAAATGGCTCCAGCCATGATACCCTCTGTGTCACAGCCTGAATATATGTGTAGTTTGTATCCACTAAGAAGCATATCTCATCATAGTACTTCTCCAAAAGTGAATTGGAAATTCTGGTCCTCAACCTCATTCTCTTTTTGAATTCCACAAAATAACTTCCCATAATACCATTGAAATTGCTACCTAATTTTTGAATACATTCACTAATCTGTAAAGTGATGGGTCTGTCCTTCTTCCAAACAATGTTTCCTAGTGTAGGAAATGACTTCTATATATAGAAAAATATACACATTAACAAAGAGCCAAACTTACATGATGAGCTTTTGGCTTTCCTAATTGATAGTAATTTCTCAGCTAGTTGTGTCAACTGTAGCTCTGCAAGGTCATAGGTATGATTCTTTTTAACTATCTTCCATGCCTGGTCGATAGCTGTATAGTGAAAACTATCTAGTTGGCTCGACAGATAGAATTTGTGAGCAATCACTCTCACTCCGAAATCAAGTTCCAAGTCTATAATTGTAGAGATAGTCATTCCCCTATTTTTCCAAATAGCTCATGTGTTAGCTTCTATCTCTTCTTTGCTTTTGTCTCTCATAGTTCTTTTACCGATGATAATAGGATACCTAGTAACTCGTTGGATAATATCTTTTGTGATCTTTACTGGTCCATTGTCCAGCTACATATGCATATTTTGAACTCATCTTAGGACAACCTTTATCCATTCATCCTTGAATTTTTTTAGAAAATCTAGGGCACAAGTTAACCCTTTGTCGGCTAAATGTTTGAATTCATCTTTCAGAATTCCATTCTCACATAACTTGTCATAGGAATTTATCAATTTTTTGTTGCCCACTTCACCAATTTTAACCATGTAACAAGATCTTACATCGTGAATCATAAGTACATTTGGCAAGATCTATGAGAGGGCTCCATTCAGATCACTCACAATTGTACTTTTTGGAATGACATGAAAGTTTAGTGATGTGCATGCATCACTCCTTACTAGCTTAATTTGATTCAAATCCTCCTCCATTCCCTTGACTGGTGTGGAAGAACTTGCAGCCATAATCTCTTGAGGTTAGAGTTCAAAAATGAAGAACATAGTACCTCAGCAAGCAATCACTTCACACTGTTCAACTTAGGGTTTCTGATGGCACATTGACAAAATTATCGAAACAAACTTCGCTAAGATAAAATTTGCAACTTCTTTGATCGCTCTGTAAATGCTAAAAATTGCAAGGTAAAAGTGAATAATAGACCGTTCATCTATATATAGACTCAAAAGGTCAAGGTAGGTAAGTATTAAATATTTTTCCCGTTAGGTTAGTGCAATCCATCTGTCATTGGCCTACTAACACAACTTGCATACCACTCAGCTTACCACACTCGGCCATCACAACTTACTCGGCTGACCAACTCAGCACCTATAGTGCAGGTAACTCTTCTTGGCACTTGTCACAAACATGTCCTGGTACATCTTATCATATGCAGATATGGACTTTGGCACATTTACATATTAGGAACTGATGTAAGATTTAAAATTTGAATGCAGTTCCTTACATACCTCTATTGCTCAGTTGGATATGGTGTGATCACCTGATCCATTGGATTGGGTGACCTCAACTTCAGTGGATTCACTGGTGCTCGGCTCTATTTTCTTTACCCATGTTTGATTCATCTGTGCCCTTACTTCTTCAACAGTAGGAGTAGGAACTCTTGTCCTACACTCTCTCTTAGTGTGTCCTATCTTCAAACAACTAAAAAATACTAAGCTTCCATTCATCCAACTCTTAGATTTCCCTCTAACATGTGTCTTTAAGAAATCTTCAAGTGCCTGTCCATATTCTTCATAGTAATGACAACTCTGTCTTGTATTATAATCCTAGTTGTAAGTGTTGCCTTTCTTAGATTCTTTTGTTTGTGTCTTGGATGTCCATTGTTGTTTAGCATTGGATCTACAATCCTATGCCTTATGACCATGTTTTTGACACTTGTAACAATAAGCACTAAATCTTGGTTTGGGGGGTACATCACTTGCTTCAGCCCAACATTCATGTGCTTTATATCCAAATTTCTTGCAATTAAAATAGTAACAATTAAAATTAGGTTTAGGATTCGAATTACCTTTCTTGCTTCAGAAAATATTTTCTGTATGACCTGGTTTTCCATAGTGGTGGAAAATAGGCTTGTTGTGCTTTGTTTTTGCATTCCTCCTTTCACCATTCTTAGATGATTCTCCTTTCTCAGTAGATGTCTTTGGTTCAGTGTGACCTAATCTAGAAGAATCCTTTGGCCTTCTTGATGCTTCCATTAGATTCTCAAAGTGAGTCAAAGCTTCATTAGGTTTATTCAACCTTTCATTAAGTTCCTTCTCATATCTTAGATCATCTTTCAATTGATTGTTCTCAGATCTCAGATTTATCATTTCCATGTCTTTCCTACTAATCTTCTGATTTGCAAGTAGTATTTGATTTTCCATATCAACCTGATTGATTGTCATCATCCACACATCATGTATCCTTTCATCAAGTCTAACAGATATCACTCTTTTGTCTTCTTCTACCATAGTTTTTTCATCTTCAGCTTTCTTCTTTTGTTTCAATACTTCACATAGTCTCACTGTCTGCATTTCTTGTTCTCTTTTCAAGTTTCTAACTTCTTCACACAGTGCATTGTTCTTTTCTAGTAGATCTACAATTGTTGCATCACTCTTAATAGAATCTTCATTCTAAAATAGATTTACAGTGTCATCTTCCTAGTAATGAGTATCATTCATTTGTTTGGCCAAATCTTTCCTAGCTGTCAATGATTTCTTCAATTCTTGTCTTGCTATCTCAAGCTGATGTAATGCTAGCTGGATCTCAATCTTCTGATTCTCAATGAATTTTCCCAACTTGTAAACCTCCATCTCAAGATCTGTACTCACAAGATGATTCAAATATTTTGTAGGTGAACCATGCTCTAATACAAATTGTTGGAAGTACAAGAATGGCAAAGCAAGATACTGAGAGGGGGGGCGAATCAGATCTTAAAAACTTAACCAATTAAAATAGATTGATCCACATTCATACATATATGAAATTAACCTAACATCAGATAGCATCCATAACATCAAATATGTAACTCATAACACAGAATTTTGGTAACCTAGAAACCCAAATAGGTAAAACTAGGGTGCGGATGACACCCACAAAATCTTCACTACTGCAGCAATAAAGTGTACTTGTTAGGGCTACAAAATTTTGATTGCAATATGAAATCTAGCTGGTTAAAAGTTTGTTCTATTAAGAACTAAAGATCATTACAATCTACTTTGTTAAAGGATTTCAACTTATAGTAAATTAAGCATTCAACTAAGAGATTTGAAATGGTCTTCTAAAACCACTCTGTTAAGAGATTTAACCTAATACACCTGTTAGAATGTTCCAAGTAGTGATCCTTCATTATGCACTCAGATGTTGGTGACAGATCTTCTCTTTTCAATAACCACTATGATCTCTTAATTTGATATGTCTTTACTCTACTTTTCACTGCTCTGTCATTCTGCTTAATCTAGGCTTCTTCTCAAAATGACTTGATGTTCATCTCTCATGAACACACAACCCTTCTCTGTAAATTTCTTTCTCTCACACACTCACACTTCTTTTTTGGGTTAGAAGCCATCTTATTATATCTTTTCAGATTTGGCGGAGAGATCTAGATCAACGATCAAGATCTATTGTTTATACCTCCAATGCATACTGATTTTCTGATTGGCTCCATGCCATGCATAGTATAAAACAATTAAATGCAAAATTAACTCAGTAGACAAATATTAAATGCGTACAAATGTTGGCTCAGATCTCTTACAAGTCAGCCTAAACTATTTACATCAAAGTTTAAATTAATCCTGACATGTATACAAAAACTGTTCTACTCAGCACAACACATCTCTGACGCTCGACACTTAATATTCTACTCGGCTCAGCATGATGTAACTCGGCAACCTAAAACTTGCTCGGCCTTGAATGTTTAGCTCGGCCACAGTGATAACCAACTAAAACTGCCTAAGTAAATGACTAAGTGTGGGTCACTGATCATCAATAGAGCTTAGGGAATAATAGTTTGTCACTTATGCATATACCTTCTTTGATCAACTCTTATATGCACAGGTGAAGGTTGTATATGCACAAGTGAAGGCTGATCAACTCCAATCTACTATTTGTATCTATATGTTATCAAAACAGTTCCATTGAAAATCTTATCTACTTGAGATATTTGAATTGTTAAAGAAATTGTAGCATCAATCTGTGTCTTGATTGTTGTCTTGCAATTACTTTACTCAATATGGCATTTTCTGTCAAATTTTATTTTGTTCAAACCTATCTTCATTCATTTGCAATTTTTTTGGTATTTTGCAAATATTATTGGTATTTGAATTTTTATTAAATTTCTATTTTTCCTTAGATTCCTCTATTTATTCATTGGTTGTGTGATTAGAGGCTTCATTTAGCATACATATTTGATTAGAGGCTTCTTTTAGCATACATGTTGGATAAGAGGCTCTTAATTCAAATACTTGATGCATTTTTTAGGGCTTGTTGAGCTCCTTTTCTTATTTTAGTGCTAATACTTCTAGTGCCAAGACAACTTTGACTCTTCCTCTTACTCTTCTAGTGCCAAGAAAGACCACGCCTGAAAATATGAACCCCCCAAAAAATAAGGAGAAAATTGCTAGATTGTGGTCTCATTTCAAAATAAAAGGTGATGGAAAATGTTATTGTCCCTGCAAAAATTGCAAGGGCTTAAAGAATCAAAGTCTTCTAATCACAATAAATTAGAGACATTGTAGGCATCATGGTCACATTGAAGGGGGAAACAATTTTCATCCATTGGTGAATGTGGATTTACAACTAGGGAACATGGAGGTGTGAATATCAAAGCAGAAGGTAATGCTCCCATGGAAGAAGATGATCTTGTGACAGAGAACACAATTAAAGATGTTGGTATTGGTGTAACTGATCATGTGCCAGAGAACATGATTGAAGAAGATGGTATTGGTGCAACTGATCAAGATGATGAAGATGATGATACTAGAACATCTAATCATGACAATGAAGATAAAATTTATATACCTATACTTGAAAAGGCATGTGAGTCCCTATACCAAGGCTCCCAAACAACTCTTCTCATTGTTGTATTGTTGTTGGTGAACTTCAAGGTTATGAATGGTTTATCCAATGTAGCAATCTCACGTATGCTAAGGTGTGTCATTTTTGTCATTTCTATCTTAGTGTATGACTAATATTATTTATATTAACAAATTATAATTTTTTCCATAGGTTGATAGGTGAGTGTTTGTTACCACCATCAAACATTCTACCTCACTCGTATCGAAAATTATCTGTCATTATGAAAGATATTAGAATAGAGTATCAAATAATACATGCATGTCCCAATGATCATATTATATATCATAAACAACATGAATTTGCAACAGAATTCTCTGATTGTCACATTAGTAGATATCAACTAGATCAAACAACAAAAAGTGTGCCTGGCAAGTTTCTTCGGTACATTCCCATTATTCCAAGTATGCAACAATTATTCAGGTGCACTAGCTTGAGACAATTTACAAATTACCATGCATGCAATAGAAGTCAATATGAAATTATGCAAATTCCTATGCATGGTCTTGGATTTAAGGACATAGAAGATACTTGGCCACTCTTTAAAGAAGAACCTCGTAATCTCAAGATTTTGTTGGCAGCAGATGGTGTCAATCCATTTGGAGAGATGAGATCAGTTTACTTGGTCTAGCCTATTTTTGTTATCAAAAATAACATTCCTCCTTGGATGTCCGTAAAGAGGGAGCACATAATGTTGGAAATGAGTGTACCAGGTATTTTTCATTTAATAGTCATTTAAATTAATTTATAAACACCGTATCAAAATGGTCATAATAATTATGTAATGTTTTGTCCATTCGAATAGGTAAGTACCAAGTGAAAGATATGAATGTATATATTGAGCCCCTTATTGACGAGTTGTTGGAGTTATGGAATGGGGTCACTATGTATGACAAATGTAGACCAATAGGACAAAGAAAATTTCAATTCTATGAAATACTTGTATGGACAATACATGATGCCCCTGGGCTAACACATTTTTGCGATATGTAAAACTATTAACACATATTTTTGGTATGTTATAGTGCTAACACATTTTCTTTGTATGCTTAAGTTGCGCATGATAATTAAAAATATCAATATGAAGATATTTCATCCAATTATGCACAATATTGTAGGTCTTCAGACAAAGGGAAGAATTTGCATGTCTAGTTTGTGGTCCAAAGATGAAATCTCATCATTCAAAAATTTTAGGAAAACAAGTGTTCAATGAGCATATATACTTTCTCCACAAAAATCATAACTATCCAATTACTGACAAACATATTTTCAATGGGAAAGAATAGACAACATCAAAGCCACGAAGAATGACACCTCACCTATGGAAGTTGGAATACAATAGAATAAATCATTGAGGTAATGTCATTCTATCTGATGGTTTTTATTTGAAATTTATATTAGGATATTGTTTTTTGTTTACTAATGATGTAATTGATATTTGTGAAGGTTTTCAAGGCATTGATGACCAACTTCTAAAAGGACTAAAAAGCTATCCTAGATAATTTAGTCAGTTTGACGTACTACGAGAACCTCCCAATCATGCATTTGTTTGATGCTATGCATATTAGAAAGAATGTAACAGAGACGCTATAGAAAATATTGGATGGAAGACATGAAAAAGAAAGAATTGTCAAAATTTGTAATGACATTCATGAATCCAATAATGCATTGAAGTTTTTCATTTAATCAAATAGCAATGGAGAACTAATTAATACGAGTGCCCTTCTTTGGTTATTAATGCAACAACAAAGTGATGCCATAAAAGAAGCCATACAAAAAACTAAATTTTCCACAGGATTTTTTGCAAACATAAGAAACCTCATATCAAAGAAAGGTGATTTTGGGTCAGGGTTGAAAATGCATGATTGACATACCTTCATCAAGGTAAGTCATTTTCTTCTCTATTTACTATATATTTGTAAGACTTCATGTACTTATCATTGTATTATTTTATAATATTGAAAAGATCATTTTATAATTATTGCAGTATGTTCTACCTCTATCTCTCCCACACCGCTTCGAAAATAGTGTTAAACAAGTTATATATGATATTGGGAAATACATGAGATCAAAAGTGTTATTTCTTAGATTTGTTGTATAGATATTATATTTGTGTCTTGCTTTACTTTTTCTGTAATTTTTTGTATAATTTTTTGTAAAGTCTCATTTATATGTTTTTGTGTGTTGAATCTCTTCTAGGTGGTTGTCATCTAAATAGATTGATAAAAAAGATATAAAACATTGAAAGAGAAAAATTCCTCAAGCTAATTTGTGAAATGTAAAAGTGTCTACCTTCAACTTTTTTCAATGCACAAGAACACTACCTCATACATCAAGTTGAGGAGATTGAACTGTGTGGACCTGTACCAACTAGGTCTATGTGGATGGTTGAGAGACACTTGAAATTTTTGAAGGGCTTGTTCAACAAAGAGTATATCCTAAGGGTTCTATAGTGGAGGGATATATGGTATACTAGACCATGGTGCACATTAGTGAATATCTTCCCAAGTTTGCAGTAAATATCAATGTAGATCACATTTGGGATCCCAATTCCACTAACAAAATTGAAGGGGAGTACTTGATGGAAAAAGGTAGATTGAGGAAAGTAAGAGATAATTATAAGATGTTAGTATAGTTAATTAATTCTTATAAATCTTCAATATAAGTTATTTCTAAGTGGTCTATTTAATATATATATATTCTTGTGAGTGGGATGCACTAAATTTGTATATTGCAAATAATCTTGATTGGATGACAGTATGGATTGAACAATCTCAAAAAATGGTCTCTCATTAACATGGGAAGGTGTTGCTTCAATAGTTAAATAAGCTCATTGTAATAGATATTCCAATGTTACGCCGATGGTAATTGATCTAGCATATGGTTTAAGAGCTAGAAAGGTATGTATAAGTTTATTTATCATGACCCATATGTTTAATATCAACTCACAGATCAATGCAAATAATTTTGACATGTTTGAAAAATTGCAGGTCAAGCACCACAAAGATATGTACTAGCATGGCCATAAATTTCACATCAAAAAATTGGATGACACAAAGAAAATATGTGATTCTGGGATAAGTGCAGTCTTTCAGGTCACTAATATTTCTTCTATAAATGACTTACATCCTTGAGAGTCTAAAAATTGATACTATGGAATCTCAGATGATATACTTGAGTGTGACTTTAAATCCTTCAAATTAGTTTTATTTTTCATCAAATGGTATAGGCTATGACTGAATCAAAATGATCCTAAGAGAACTATTATTGAACATGATAATGGATTTCCAATGATTAATAAAAAGTTGTTTAAGCCAGTTGAGGATGAGACCTATGTTCTTCCAAGCCAACGTGAGTAGGTATTTTACTTTGGCATTCCACATAAACTAGGTTGGTTATTTTTTGTTAAACATGATCCAAGAGGAAGACCGGTAAAGTATAATGTGATGGAACAAGAAGATACCGAAGAAGTAGATGATGATGATGATGATGATGATGATGATGATGATGATGATGATGGCGATGATGCTGATGATGGTGATGTGATGATGGTGATGATCATGGTCATGATGATGATGATGATGATGGCGATGATGATGCTGGTGGTGGTGGTGATGCCGATGATGGTGATGGTGATGATGGTGATGATCATGGTCATGGTGGTGGTGGTGGTGGTGGTGGTGGTGATGATGATGATGATGATGATGATGATGATGATGATGATGATGGTCATGGAAATGATGATGATGATGGTGGTGATGATGATGATGATGATGATGGTCATGATGATGAGATAGATGAAGAAGATGATCAATGACGTGATCAATAAAATGTATGAGGTATGATCAATGAAATGTATGAGGTATTCTCAATGAAATCTATGAGATATTTGTTTGTTCATAGAAATTTGTTTGACTTATATGTTTTCATGATTAATTTATTTCATGTTGAATTCTAATGATGACAACATAGGTGATTTATGATACACATGTTTCAAATATATGTTATGATGCTCAATTGTTGGTGCTAGTTAATTATAATATATTTGTGCATGATTCTCACCCTTTTTGGAAACATGCAAAGGATTGTAGACATCATCACCCCTTTTGTTGAGGATCTTGCATAGTTAGCATACATAAAGTAGAGGTAACGAATTTAAAAATATATAATGATTATGATGTATACATATTGTTCATGTTGTGTTATATGTAATTTATAGGATACATATCATCTAATTTTTAACTAACCTAAGATAAATGATTTACAAATGCAAGAAATTTAACCCCTTTAATGAGGATCCTACACAGTGACATGGATGGACAAGTATAAGTCAATACATCCTATAGAAACAGTTTATTATTTGCTTTCTTTCTCTTTACCCTTAACATCAACTTTAGGCCGACTTCATCAACATTACCCTCATTTAGCAAAACATCTCACTCCTTCAACTGTATCTCTCATTTGATGGGCTTCAGGTACCACCAAATAGGTATTTGTCAGATCTATCTTCCTCAAGTGAGGGAAATGCAGAAATAGAAGATGAAAGTGAGACATGTAGTAGGTCTACAATAGGGAGATCAACTAGAGGTCAAAAGATTAGAAGAAAATTCAATAAATGCATACAATTTTTCATTGCTAAAGGGGGTCATATTATTATGATGATGAGACAAAAGGAGACATCAAGGTTCCCTTGAGGTACACACATCTTCAGAAAGAATGGGTACCCAAAAAATTACCTCCAATTAACACTAATTTCTATGTTAACGGGAGGATATATCGCATCGCTCCATTGTCATTACATGGTTTGGGCCTATTTCCCATGGATGGCATAAAGGTCAGCTATAACAAAGCTGTTGAATTGATGGAGTATGTAGGACCTTGTTACAATTACAATAATTAGATGTTGATAGTTCAATATAAAAAAAATTATGTGTAGGTATGCACTATCAACAAATTATCTACAATGGAAATAAAATGATGAAAGTAAAAGACTTGCTATGTACATCAATGGAAGGCCAAAAGCAATAGGGAACATTGTAGGTTTTATAAATAGTACGCATCCTAGGTTAACTAATAAGTGAACCAATTGCATTTTCGAGGTGCATGAGGGAATTTGTGTTTTTGTATGTGCGATAAAATCAATAATTGCAGGGGAAAAGCTGCTAATAGATTAAAATTTGAATCGCATAGATAAAAAGAAATTTACTATCATGCGAATGGTAAGTACTATATATAACATTTAAACTAATGACCTTCAATATAAAATATACCATTTTATTAATAAGGTTTTTTGCTAAGTCATCTATTGCTTTCATTACGTTGATGTTTTTATATTTAATCTTTGTCACAGGGCGACATGGATCCATTGACACATGACAGAGGTAGGGATGTTCTTCCCACCCCTTCTTTAGCGAAGGTAAACCTTAGTGCAAAAATTAGTGTAATTGTAATTGTACAAAATGTTGTGTTATTATGTTATTTTCAATAGGGTTTTAGAGTTATTTTGATTATTTTACTGATATTGATGCTTATGAAAAGGGAAAAACACCATAAACAAATGAGCAATTAGTTTCTTAAATGGAGGTGACAGTATTATGCGATGTTGACATAGTATTTCCCAGTGACCCCATAAGCATGATCACAAAGATCCTAAAAAAAATCAATTCACAAATTCTTTCCATTGTGGTGGATCCAAATCCAAATGAGGAGACAGAGGTGACGAAAAATGAATTGATATAGAGAGCACGTTGTTTGGAAGTAAGCAACAATGAATCTTTAGCTATATCAAAAGTTCAACAAAGGTTTATATTTATTACTATTTTATGGATCATGAACTAAAATATGTATGTGTTCTTCTTACATGTATTTTTGAGATCTCAACGAGTTTCTCTACACGATGAGGGTAATAGCTCAGTTCCTTAAGGTAAATAATTCACTCGTAGGAATAGATTGACTAAATCTACGTGGAAATAAAAAAAACATTATTTTTTGTGATATGCTAAATGGGTTGTGGGTCTAGATGGAAAGTTAAGCAGCTCTAGGTGATAACATTGTATGGATGATTTTTTTGTGTTTGACTATAACATTTTGGATCAAATTCAATAATCCATTGTGTATATTGATTAGCTCTATATTTAAAAAAGACAAGAAATTATATATATAATTATGTTTTAGGTCATGATGAAGCGAAAACGCCTCCTTCAAGGACGATGACCACTCCCAGATTGTCAATTGCAGGGTCGGCAACAAGGAGCATGAACACATCCACGTCTTCTCTGACTATAGCTGGTAAATCCTTATTTTTCTATATTTTGATTTGTGTAATTTATGATTTGGTTTATACTTTATTGGGTGCATTTGATCATAGTCATTGATTAACTTGTTGCATTAACAGATACAGCTCCACAAGATAGAACAGAGACCAGTACTGGTGATAATTTACCATCATTTCCTGGATCATCTCATGTTTATAATACATGATTGTTATAGGCGTCATTCTTGTTGGCCGAGAAAGATATGATTCCCTTAAAAGTACCTAAGCTTCTAGGTACTTAATTTAAAATTGTTATTATTTATAGTGTAATTGTAGTTTACTTATTCATAACTCATTTTGGACTGATGACCCCATGATGTTTTTGCAGGAAATGATGTTTTTTATGAAATAACATTGAAGCTATTCGGGCCCACCATACGTAAGCGGTATGTATCTTCATATCATTAGTAGAATATTTTTCCTTTCATCCATTTATTTTACTATATTCAAGGTGCGTAGCTTCAGCTATTTTTTTTATCTAACAATTTTGTTTTTTCTTAAAAGGTGGAATGACCAAGCTCCCAAATTAAAAAATCAGCTCATAAAATCTTTAGAGGATCTCTTTGGTCAAAATATTTTGACGAAGCCAAAATTCTTCAGAAAGCTTGCAAACATCTAAAGTGTGTGAGAGACCAATACAGAAGGTCTCTAAAGCTCAACCCAAAGTACCAGCATCCTCCTACGGTTCCAGAGATGGAGTGAAATGAAATCATTGAAGATGCAAAAGAGAAAAGGTTCAAAGATGAAGGAATTCGACCAGCAGAAGGAAAAAATAGTTATGTGATAGTATTAATGTAATTATGCACTAATTGGTGATCTTTATATTTATATAATCTAACATATTTCAAACTTTTCATATATAGAATACAGGACACACACATCAAAGGCTCCACATGATAGAAAAGATAAGGTTGGCCAACCCCATCTTGGCTCTGGTGGATATATGAAACTTCACGCATGACTTGTAAGAACCAGTAAATGAAATTTCGTATCAAATTTTTTATATAAAATTACAAATAATTTTGTTTAATTAAGAAATACATGCAATATTGATGATATTAATCTAAAAAATAGGGCATTGAATTTAATGTAGCGCCCACGGAAGAAGACAAAAAAATATGCTTCAAGCTAGGCTGTAAAGCCGTGGTTGCACACCACCGCATAGAATCCTATGGCCAAAGAGAAGATTCTAGTGCACTGGTTCACACATAGATAAATAGGCCTAATGAAAAATAACTCAAATTGAATAATTGAGAAATAATCTATTTGATGTTAATTCTGAACATCAATTGACTTTTTTTTTATATAAAGAAAAAAAATTATAACAATGCGCATGACATTTAACTGCAGCCTTCTAATCTTGGCACATAACCTGCACATGACGAATTCCCTGATGTGCATCACAATGATGGAGGTATTCATTTTCTATTAAAAATTAATTACATAATTATTAATACAATTTAACATCTTAAATTGTAATTGGTGTAGCCTTTTTGTGAATATTTTAGAGCATGTAGAAAGTCATGGTGAAGGAGTGGAGCATGATCTTAGTGTTCAATATGTTGAGGTTGGGCCTGAACAAAAATGTGATTGTAGATGATGTGGCACTGTCAGGTAAAGAACAATCCTTGTTATGTTCTTTTGATTAATAAAATACTTTTAACATTAATAAAAAATATTGTGAATTTAAATCATTTATTTGTTATTGCAGCGGACCCCCCCTTTGGTGCAGCAGCCTTGTGATCCAAAAAAGATGAGGAGCCATCATATCATAAGATCATAACCACAAGAGGAGAAGCATGCCAAAGATATTGATGTTCCCATTAGAATTTATCTTAAAAAATCAAAGAAAAAACTAAAAAAGAAATGATTGTTATAAACCTTGTTTGATAATGCAAGAACGTTGTCTTAATGAATGTGTTGATGAATTATTGATGAATGTTGCATATAAATAAATTTTATGTCATGTTAATGAATGTTATGTGATTATAATGATTGACGTGTTAATTAGTTATTGATGAATGTTGTGTATTAATGAATTTTATGTCATGTTAATGAATGTTATGTGATTATAATAATTGAATTTTATAGTTCGTAAATGGATGAATGAATGAAAGATGTAATTAGATGTTAATGAGGAATTTAGAGTGATTATAGGGGGGAGGGGCCAAATGAGCTTCCACTTTCATGTGGTTGGCCTTTTTAAGTAGAGAATATTAAAGTATTCTCAAAACCAAGTGAAGCTCAAACTAAAACAATCAACACCTGCCCATTTAGTTTAGAAAGTTGGAGCTGTTCATTTTGTCATCATTTTGGAGATTATGCACAGTGCCTTGAAGACTTATAATCAAAACAACTAGGAAACATAAAATTTTCTAATGTGTCTCAGCTAGGCATGCTCATATTCTCTTATTCTTGATGATGTTGAAGATGAGGTTGGAGATCATAGCCGTCAAGAAATAAAGGCAAGTAAAAATAAAACATATTAATTCTTGATATAGTTGACTATCCTGATTTCTACATTTATATATAGTATTCATACTATCCATTGTGAATGACATCAAACCTTTTGTGTTGCACTTGTGAATGTAGGTGACCAAATTGTTGCACTTGTTAAAGAATTGAGTGCATCAACCAACCATGAATTATTCCTATCTCTCAAGAAGCATATTTTAGAGACAAAAATGAGGTCCATTGGTAGTGATTAGGGAGTTAAATTTGAGCTCTTTCTTTCAATGCATGTGGTACGTTTATAGTTGTAAAATTTGAGTAAATATATTTCATGTGGCAATGCATGAGTATTAGTGTAATCTCTAATTGAGTATTAATTGATTTGTACAAATTGAATTTGGAGCAAGTAGATAAGGTTCCCTTGGGTGACATCTTTCATCATATTTAATTATTGTGGGGGAAGTTGTTTGTTTGGATGTCTTCAAGCTGATTTTCCATGCAATGAAAATATGTGACGATTCTTGTCTAACATGAACGTCTTTGGTAGCCAAAATAGATCCATACATTTTCAAAGACCACAATGAAAAAATCTTTAGAATGAATCCCCTTCTTGAAAGGTGTCCAAGTATCCATCTTTTAAAACTTGCCAACTACAACACATGCACAAGCATGACTATGTCAACTCACAAGAAGACCCAACATGAAATCCATCAAAATAGGGTATCAAAGCTTATTGGGAATTGGAAATTTTGTGTACACACCCTATCCTATTTTCAATTAATTTGCTTTGAATTGGCATTTGTTGTACAAGATTTGATTATATAGTAAATATTTCTACAAAACTGTCATTGTCTTCTCTATCCCAAAGTGTTCAGCCAACAAATTGTACTAAGCTTCTCAAATCATCCTCTAATGATTCTAAAAAAGAGCATATATGTTCCCCATGTGACACAGGAGTCCATTCTTCAGGTAATACTAAAGAAGATGTTATCCAACAATCAATCTCTAGTACATGTAACAAGTTTCAAGATTTGTGAGATACAAGGGCCATTTTGATGTCTTGAACTCGCTGAACTTTAAAAACATTGTCAATGCTGTAATTAGAGGTTGTTTCAAGAAATATGCAACTCTATCAGTTGGGATCTTAATTTTTAATTTAATACAATTTGTAATTGAATTTTACAAAAAAAAATGTGTTTCTAAAAGAACTTGTAATTTTTAGTAGTTTATAAATTTGTTGGGTCGAATGATTTTGGGCTTCCTAGGTACTATTCAAGTTTGAGTCTGCAAAAATGATACTCACTAAGAATACATTAATAGAATGACCCTCTCTCCTATAAGTTGTGGAATGAGTGTAATACCCACCCCTTATTCTTCCTTTCTGTTTTAGTTTTCACACTCTTTTAGACCTTTTTATGTATGTGTTAGTTATTTCAGTTGGTTTTGAGGATATTTATGTATTACTTTCATTATGTTATTGATTCATTATTTAATGTATTATATCATCTATTTGCATATGATTTATGATTAATTTATGTTGGTTATGTATATGTTATGATATCATTTTGATTATGGTTTTCTGACAATACTGACCCTATATTTATATGCACATAGATCGTTGTGATGTTTTACATTACTGTTTGCTATGTTTGGTATGGTATGGGATAGATTCATAGTTACTTGCTTCGGAGAGATCCACATGATAAACTGGTCTCAACCATTGTTTTCTATATTATATGTATGTGTATGTTTGTCTTGTGATAATTAGTTTGCATGCACTAGGCTACGTCTTCCCTGAATTGGCAGGAGTGAATGTGCCATATCACAATATCTCAATGGTAAGAGAGGGGAGATAATATTCACGCCTAAATCCATAACCTAATCCCTTATTTTGTCCTAGAAATCGACAAGAAACTGACTGACTACCCTGTCTAAATCCGTTAAGTGACGTGGATTCGTGAGCCTTTCTATGTGTGCTTATGTGTCTGTTTTAGTTGATTTTTTATTTCAGTTATTTTTCTGATTAGATAGTTTTCAGTTGATTTAATGATGCTTTTGACTTGATTTATTTAATGAATAATTATGGTAAATATTAATGTTATAATTGAACCTTTAATAAGGTTAAAACATTGATGTATTAAATATAAGGCTATTTAATAATTAAATGCCCATATTTAATTAATTAATTTAATTATTAAGTCTTGATTTGAATAATTGAGATTCAATAAATATTAAATCTAATTAATTATAATTAATTATGCAATGTTGAATTATTGAATATTACTTTAAGTTGCATGATTAATTGATTTATTTAAATAGAAATATTCTCATACATTTTCAATTATGACTTTTTTTATATTTTAAAGTTGAGTTGTACATGTTTTAAGTGAAAATTGAAAATAATTTTTTTTTAAAATTTTAAATTAGATAATTAATATTCCCTTTAGGGTTTCACTTTTTGAAAACTTAAATGCCTAGTTTTCTATATCCTTGGATTGAAAGCCATTTTGGAGGTGGTTCAATTAGGGAGAAGGAGAAATCAGGTGATTGGAGATTGTGGAAAGCTTAGGAGCATTTTGGAATTGTGAATTGCTTTGAATTAGAATTGGTTTCTCTCATGAGTTATTAAGGTAGGATTTTGATCTTGGTAATTCTAGCTTCCATATCCTTGTCTTCTATGCATCTGGAATGCTAGAATCTTGTGCTTGAATCTTCCTTGTTTGTTATTATGTGTTTCTTGTGATTAAAATTGGAAGAAAATGTTATTGGATAATTTTTGTGGTTTTTCTTTCTTGACTGCATGCCAAATCAGTGTTTTGGGCTTAAGGGTTTAATTTAATTGCTTTGGTTGTAATTTGGGCATTAGGGATTTTATTTGGAATGATTTAGTTTTCAATATTGGCTTTAGGGTTTTAAATCTGTGAAAAAAGTCTTCTTTGATAGAAATTTGTTATTGTGGTAAAAATTGGCTTAACACCCTAAGATCTGTAAATCCCTTACCTTGGAAATAAAATTGCACCCTTACCAAGTTCATGTCCAAAAATCAGGTCCAGATTTGCATGTAAACAAAAGAATAGAGTTAATTGCAAGTTTAAAAATTCTCAAAAAAAAAAGAATTAATATTAAATTTAGAATGTTTTCCTTTGTTGCATCAAATTGCATGCTTTATTGTTTAAGTAATTTAATATTGTTGCATGTAAATCTATAATTACATAGTAAAATATAAAATGAGGATAAATGCATGTTCTTTCTTTTATTATGAAAATTAATTAAATAAGATTTTTTAAAGAATAAGTATTTATAAGATATATTTATTTGCATGTTATTTAAGAAGGATTTATTTATTTGTATTAAAATAATTCTTGTTGGAATTTGCATGCAATAATATTCTATTTTGAGAAATTATGTTTCTTTAAAAATTCTATTTTTAGAAATTCTATTTAAAAAAAAAAAAACTTTTTTAGAATTTGCATGCAATAGTATTCTATTTTTAGAAATTATGTTTCTTTAGAAATTCTATTTTTAGAAATTACATTTTCTAGAAATTCTATTTAAAAAAATAAAATAAAAATCTTTTTTAGAATTTGCATAGAGTGGTATTCTATTTTTAGAAATTATATTTTAAAAATAATAATAATAGTAATTAAATTAAATTAAATTAAATTATATAGATATTTTCAATAACTTTTACTTGTAATTATATTTGGTTTTTAGTAATTATTAAATAGATTAATTTATGAACGATAGATTTTATAAATTAATCTATAGAGGCTTAATGTACATTTTCTTTTGAAAAATTTAATTATAGTGTTATCAATAATTTTATTAGATAAACTAATTTGCATAGTGCTGACTATAAATGAGTTTATCATTGAGTTTGTTAGTCTTTTTCGAATTGAATTTATCATACCATGATGTGTTTTATATGTGAAAGATTATTTAGATTGTGTGTTTCTCTCTTTTACAAAACTGCAATGTGTTGGGTTTCTGTTGGGATTAGTTAACTTTTTAAGGTGAAAACCAGAGGTTTTAGGGTTCTTGTTTCTATGGTGTTTTGTGTGTTTCAGTACATGTTCATGTTGATATCAATTTTGAGTCTCGATCTTTATACCCAACCTGATTGGTCTAAGCTTGTCTTATGTGATCTTGTAAATTAATTTGAATCATTTTATGGTTAATTAAGAACCAATAGTTCTTGTATGGGCGAGACCCAGTTGCGAGAGTTATGTTCTTTTTTTTTATGTTGTTTATGATTCTCTGAGAGTGTATCCTTGTATGGGCGGGAATTAGTGATGAGGTTTATATTATACCTTTGTGATGTTCCTTTATGAACCTAGGGTAGGTTACCTAGTTGTGTAGTAGGGGGTGGCTAGCAATAAGTGTCGGGACTTACAAGTGGCTACTAGGATCATTTATTGTAAGTAATCATAACAAGTGATAACATAATAATTTATTAGGGGGTTTTAGTAAAATATAATAAGATATGGTTCTTCACTCATGCTTGAGCTCTATTATAGGCTAAGATGGAGGATGAGATGATGTTTTCCACCTTGAGGGGTGTGTGTCTGGCATAGTTAGTGACTTTGTCTACTTGAGAGGTCATTGATACCATGTATGGTCACTTGAGTGTCGAGATCTACTGAGATTTCTAGGACAAAACTTAAGGGTTAGACGTACATGATGATACCTTCCTATATACAACTTAGGTTATCCTACATGTGTCAATTACCTCTAGTATTGTGTAGATTTCCTTATTGTATTTCAGACAGCTTCTAGGATCTTCCTATGCATTCATTTATGATGTCATGTATACCTTTGATGTTTGTCTTCTTATTTTATACCCATGTGAGTGAGCCTGTTATTATCTCCTCAGCACGATGGGAGTGGACCTTTTGTTCCATGAGGTCGGGTGGTAGTGATTATTATTACCATTGAGATCTAATGTTCATCTTCATGCTTGGATGATCCTTGATGTAGTTCCATCTTCTATCTTCTTATTCTTCTAGAGACTTGTTCAATTTCATGAGTTGTATATTTGTGCCATATGTGTATATTGGTTAACATCCTTTCAGAGGATGTATTGTATTGTTTCTCATTATTGCATACCCTGCGACTTGTGAAGTGGATGTTGATTATTTTGTACAGCTTGGGTATATGTTGTACATGTGGTCTTATTATGTGAGATGTATATTATTGGATTTAGTTGATGTATCTTTTATGTTAGTCTTTATAGTTGATTTTTCACAGATTATTTTGCTTAAGTAGTTCTACGTCAAAGAACCCTCAAGATTTGTAACCTTTGTTGAGATGTATTTATGTATATGTCAATCAACTCATTGTGTTTCTTCCACATTGTTATCATTATTGTTTGTAAACATTTTTAAAAAAATTATCATGTTAAATTAGTGGCATGTTTAGGTTTGTTCTCCTGGGTTCCTTGGCAGGGCATTACAATGAGGTAGCAGAACTAAACATCAAATCATTTTTTATTTAAATTAGAAAAAAACTATCTTTATAATAGTCACTTTCATAGATATTTCAATTCATACAGATTGGAATTGGCCACAAAGGAGAACTATTGCAGAGAATTATGTGCCAAATGAGGTTCCATGGAGGGCCTTGTTCATTAAAGAATGATTGTCTGTTCTTGAAAATTGACAACAATCTCTTACTATGTAAACTAATATTTTCTTTACAACATTTGTAAAATTCTGTCATTTGTGTGGCATTAGCTTTTGTTTAAAGTAAGATTAAATTTTCATATCCATTTGTCAATTTCCTTCTTCCCAATGTAGTACGCAGAAACTAAATGTATGTTTTACTTGCAATAAATAAAAGGTTTTAATGTTGTAACCAATAAGTTGTGGATCATTTAAGCTTCATTGTGTTTAACCAGTATTTCTTAAGAGTCAACAACTCAATGAAACTGACATTTGTGGTCTGGAATTCCAATATTTTAGTCTAGTATTACATATTCAAAAATTTTATCTACGATGCTTATTCACTTAATTTTTCAATTTAATAGCACGTCAATTATATCTATTGTTTATACAGATTTGCATAATTTCTTCTCCTATTTGTTGAGGTATCTGAACTTTATTGAACATATACATAATGTACACATAAATAGTATGCAACTAGTACTAAGTAAACTATGGTGTGAAATCTACTTTGTAAAAAATCTAAATATTTGAATTTCTAATCTACTGATTCTATTATAGTCACTATGATACATATTTGTTGTTTTTAGTTCAAAAATTCTTCATTGAATGCTTCATTCAGTTTTTTTTTGTTTACAAATTTTCTTCATGTCTTCTCCTATCTGCTAAGGGGTCTGAACTTTATTCAGCATACAAGTGCTATTAGACAGAAAGAGTATGTAAAAGATACTAATTAAGTTGGAATGTGAAATCTATTAGTTTGGCTTATCTTTCTAAATTATGAAAAGTTATTTAGTTACAAAAATTCTTTGAGGAATCATATCGGTTTTGTTTTTTGGTCTTTTGACTAGAGGCTATTTTTTTTGTAGGTATCATACTGTAAAACCTATTGTTATTAACACTTAGCTTTTCTTGTCTGGAAAAAGTGAGGCATTCTATGCTACATAGAGGCAAATGATGCCAAATGCTTTTAAGCATTTTACAGGTTTATTTTCATCTTACACAAGTTCTTTGATGTACTCAATGTGAAAATCAAGAATTAATGAGCCATCTATAGAATTAATGTTTAATGCTTGTTCTCTTATAAAAAGACCCAAAAATCTTTTTTATGGCAGTTTTTAAATGAATAACATTGTAGGAATGAATTTGTTGAATTGTGTTGTTAAATATTTTAATAATCACTTGAGAATATCTGCATCATTGTCAATGCCTAGAAAAAAATTGTTTTGTTGTCTAAGTCAACCAAAGTAGTAGATCCAATATTCCCATGTATTCCATCAACATACCCCTTCTTGTGATAAATGGAAAATTAAGAAAGGATAAAATGCCAAATCCTCATTTTGCCTTTGCCTATTTTATTTCTAATTGAAGTAATTAGAAAAAAATGGATATAAAAAATGATATTAAAGAATATTTAAAAAATGTTTGTGAATCTACTACTATTTGGCAGACAAAGGCTCTCTATAGTAGAACGTCTGTAAGACCAGATAAAATGAGGCCAAGTAGGGAGATTTAAAAAAACTTTCACAGTAGTAGGGAGAAATGAATTTTATACATTAGAACTTAGTACTTACATAGCATAACAACATGAACTTCTTTAGTCTATTATTTATAAAATTCCAACCACACTTTGAAGTAGGATTTGAAAAAGCACATTACTGCTGTTGCTACTTGTAATTTTCTTCAAATGAAAATTTATTATGTTTTTTTGAATGCGTGGAGAACTGCATTAATGTTGTGTTTTAAAGGAAAATATACATAGGACTTGAAACATATAATTAGCAATGGAAAATAAGCAGAACTGTTGCACTCAAAATTTTCATACTTCGAACCACAATTTGGGGTGAACCTGCCAGAAGATGCAATTGCTCAGCTACGTTAGTTTCCTGGTGGTCACATCACCTAACTCTATTTTCTCCTAGGTAATTTCTCTTCTTGGGATCATCCCATCCTAGAATAACAATTCCAACTTAGGTTGAAGGACACAATTCATAATTTTTATAATAATATTGTCAACTATACAAGATAATCCTGGTTTGAGTTCTACAAACAGTATGGATTAATAGAGATTGATATTGAAAATCATGAAGAGTTCATGATAACCTCTAGATTCACTAACATGAATTCAGAATAACCTATAGATTTATGAAATGCTAGGCATTAAATATTATAAATGATGATTAGTATATAAACATCATTTAAATCAAAATAAATCAATAGCATTAATAATCATTCCAAGGCATTATCCTATAGAATTCATATTAGGAATTCATTGGAAATGTTTGCAAACTGCATTCTCAAGGATGGTTGTCCTTTATTGTGATATCATGGTTGGATCCCTATCCATCCATGTTGTGGTGGTGTACTTGAGAATATCACCAAGCCTAGGAGCAATCATTTGCCTCTCGGCCCATGAGCATGCATCTTGGGGTGGCATACGTGAAAATTCATGCAAGCCTAGGAGCACTCATTCGCCTCCTAGCTGGAAAACATGGTAGGATCATAGGTCTACTCCATCTCTCAATCCACCTTGGAGGCACACCATCCTCCTCGATCAGGTCTGAGAGAACTCATTTGCATCCCAACCCACATACATCAACATAACAAAATAGTAAAATAGAGTAAGCATGGCATGAAAATGAATAAACATAAAAATTGATATGGAGAACACATGAGTGAAAACTTTATAAGAGTGGGATTTGTCACCAATTTCTAATTACAAGGTCTACTACCTCGAAGAGGCTTCATGGACATCTTACAATGTGAAATGACATCCAAGAACCTATAACAACAAATCCACTACTCTTGGTCATTTTGACTACACTAATATTCATAAAATTGAACATCTTTGATTGTTCAAATGTATAGTTACTATCGAATAACATGGAAAAAACCCCTTCTAAAAGTTAGAAAGGGATTGCCAAAGGCTGGTGTTAGTGTAACTTCACTACCTCAAATTTTTATTTACTATTCTATGGTGGAATGGATGGCTATCTCTCAGATTTATATTGTTTGATTTAATATGGTGTCATCATTGATAATAAGAGTATAACAATAGAACAAGGGTATCAGATATCCCAATATTATTTAATGGTTTAATATGGCACCATTGTTGATATAAAATCAATCTAAAATGGTTGAAGTGAAGACCAATTTTATTGTACAACTAGATATTTCACACTGATAGAAATAAATGTTTCTTTACATTTGATTTTGAGGTTCTTATGGATTTTTTTTTGAGTTTGTACATTTTTAGATGCTAGCTGGAATTTTATGATTCATCTCCAAAGGTTGTTGTTGAAGAAGAAGTTGCTTCCCTCTTCAAAAAGAAAAAATATTAGGGAAAGACAACTCAAATTAGAAGCTTGAGCTAAGGTATGTGGATAGCTTTCCCAAACATGTTACCATTTCTTTTAAGCTTACCGTGCAAATGCTTGGATATTAAATGTTCTTTCTCTCTTTGTTTTTTAGGAAGCTGAGGAAAAATCTAACGAAGGGGAAGAAACTAATATGGAAACAACAAGAAGGGGAAGTGAGTTTCACAACATTCAAAGGTTGTTGATCTTACCCTCCAGGTTCTATGTGGTTTTATGTAATTGTTGCTTAATAATGGTTATGAAGATAGTATTCTAATTTGACTTTTACCTCTGGAAAGCTATTGTGTACATAATTTTGATAGATATAAATGATAAAACAAAACTAGATGAATTGATTCCAACATTTAAATTAAAAAAAACATGAAAAATTGTAAATATAGAAGATGGCATTGACAACTTAAAGTGGCTCCTTTAGCCTCACTTCAAAATATTTCAAAATTGAACTGAAGACTAAGGAATTATTTCCCTTGTATGAGTATCCATATCAAAACATATTCATTTGTGATAATTTATTTTATATTTTGTAAATTAATGTCATAATTGGCTAGGAATTATTCTTAGAAGCAATAAAATTGAGGAAATTGGGTGGGGATGTTTGATGAATTTTGAAGTTGAGTGAGGTTTTTAAGCTCTTGAACATGACATGATCAAAAAGTTCTTAGATTGGTATGCACTTTAACAAGAGAAATGAAACTAGTAGATGTGTTGATGATGGAACACTTTTCTACCTTGTGTTTATTTTGAGGTTCTTCTTGGAAAGGATGCTTGGGATAAAATCATAAATCAACATTTGTAAAGTAGTACAAATTTATAAAGAAATTATAATTTGAGTTACATACACAATAACACCTAGTCTCGTAAAGATCATTTGTATTGATTAAAGATTCTAATAGCCTAAGAAACAGTCTTAGAATCTTTATTTTACATGTCGGTAACATGGAATGCTACGCTTTTTTCATATCCTTATTATTATTTTTAATTGTTCGTAAGTTTATAGGTTCATTGGAAAGCATTATTAGTAACAGATGAAGTGATGAAATTATTCATTCAAAATGAAATATATTTTTCCCAAAACATGAGGTAATTCAAGAAAATTTTAAAATGTATTGAATAACATCTATTTTTTATTATATTATATGATAAATTTTTGAAATGGCATCTCATAATTGCATACCAATTTTTTTTAACATAAACTATTGTCATCGAAATTGTGACTCTCACTGGACACTTTTGATGTTGTAGTCATCAAAAATGAGTTTGTTTGACTCCAACTTTGACAAAAATTTTGACAAGGACCTCATCGATGACATAGCATCCTCGTCAAAATCAAACCTTTTGATGCCACATTTTCAAGCATTGGAGCTCTTTTTTTATGGTGAAATGGGTCAAAATTTTGACTCCAAGTGGATGCATTTGACATTGTTCTCGTCAAAAATGAGTTTGGTTGACTCTAACCATCGACGAATATTTCAACCAAAACCTCGTCGATGACATAGCAACCTCATCAAACTATGATGTGGGCCATCATTGAAAATCAGATCTTTCGACGTCATATTTTACAAGCATTAGACCTTGTTTTCGATGCCAAAAAGTGTCAAAATTTAGACGCTCAAGTTCGTCGTCAATAAATGGACCAAAAAATTGTGACAAGGCCTTTGGTCAAAAAATTGACCAATGTGCATAGAAATTTTGACCAATGGGCATCGAAAAATGAATACAATTTTAGTTGTGATATATATATATATATATATACATACATACATACATGCATGCATATATATATACATATATATATATATACATATGTATACATATGTATATATATACATATGTATACATATAGATATACATATACATATAGAGATACATATATACACACACATATATATATACATACATACATACATACATATATATATATACATATACATATACATATACATATAGAGATACATATACATATACATATACATATAGAGATACATATATACACACACACATATATATATACATACATACATATATATATATACATACATACATATATATATACATACATACATATATATATATATGTAAATATATGTATATTTACATATACATATGTAAATATACATATATGTATATATATATACATACATATACATATATATAGATATATATACATACATATACATAGATATAGATATATATACATATATGAATATGAATATATATATATATATGTGTGTGTGTGTGTGTATACATATATATATATATATACATACATATATACATATATATACATACATACATATGCATACATATATATATATATATATATATATATATATATATATCTGTGTGTGTGTACACAATTGTTTAAGTCTATCTAGCAGCAGTCCTGAGAAATATGTATCATATGCAGCTGGCAATGTATCTCCACCCATTGATTGAGGTGTGGTATAAATATCACTGTTAAAAGCTCTGCAATAATGCAACAAGGCATTACCATGAGTAGGCTTTACTGAAGTAGGTATTTTTTCCCATGTATTTTGGAATCTATAGTTGAAATCTATCATGAAATCATGAGATGCTCTTTTGATTGTAGTTAGCTGCTCCAAAAGTTGTAGGTGATCACTTTTATCTTCAAAATGCTTGCATAACCTTTCTTCTAACTCATCCGAATTGTGGATAGAATTGTGTGGTGATCCTCTGTACCACTACAAGGATTTTCCTTTCAGTGATGATGCCAAAATTCTAACAACAACATCATCCTATGTAATACCATGTATATTGCAGATATTTGAAACTTCTTGAATATGTTCTATTGAGGAAATATAATTTTCACCAACGAAATCTACTAAACATTTAAGCACGGACACCGATATATTGTTTCTTTGGGATAAAATCAAAAGGCTACCACCATTAAAGGTAGAAAAAAAAAATTTCTAGGGACAACCATATGGAATAATGATATATTCAATTGAGCAGATGGTATCCTAGGTTGTGTTCTTATCACAATATGAGTAGAAAGAGATCTAGTTGATATATGTGTCACTTCTGAAATTCTAATTGGTGATAGAGAATGTCTATTCTTTCTTCTTCTATAACTTGAGAATGCAAGTTTAACAAACTGACAATTACCTCTAGAATATTCCCTTGTCTATATTCTAGGCATGAATTGTAGAAGGTTGGTCTATGAACCAAGATATAGAGATGAAGTCACCAAGTACTTGATTTTGATCCTTTTTAAGGCTTGAATGCTAAGAGCAGTACTATATTAACAACATAGAAATTGAAATACCTTGTTTGACACTAACAAACCAATAGGTTTCTTCTTGTAATCTTGAATGGAATTTTGTCCCACTGGGTGTGCCAAAAAATGTTTTTACAAAAGTTTGCACCCTTTCCTAGATTGTGGTTAGAGACCTGGGCAACCTTGTGAAACATGGAAGCAATCTCAATGTGGGACTTGATCAATGATATTGAATCTCTGGAGAAGACCGACTTCCTTTACAATCTAGATGCTTCTAAACTACTAAATTTGAGGGAAAAGGGGAGAAGGATATGTTGAAAGGGAAATACTGAAAGGGAAACAATGATATAATAGATTGAATATTTGATCTACTAATTCCAACTACAACACTTAAATCTCAATAGAATTCACAAAAATAACACTACTCTCTATATCTATCAACCTTAGAATAGAATGAAAGTTAAGAACCAATACAATTAGGTAAGGAATACAAGTATTCTCTCAACAAGATTGACTAATCTGAATTAACACACTCATACAGTACTGTAGATGATGAAATACATCCAATTAATAAGGTATAATAACACAAAAGCTTATTTGGATAAAAAATAGGTAAATAAAAATAACCTCTATTGAATAAGGTAAATATACAATCATAGAAGAAATCTTTATAAAAGAAGCAGAAAATGAGATCTTGGGAGAATATACAAACTATGCCTTTATAGGGTTCAAGCATAATCAAGATTTACAATCAAAGCACAAATCTGAATAAGGGCTAAGTTATAGAGAAGAAAAAATAAGAATAAATTTAATCTCAGCTAACAAATCAAAGGCCTAGAAGTGATAAGAAGAGCTTGAAAATGAATTCCCTATAACTAAAAAGTGAACTCTATAATAATGATGAATTCTAAAGTCTTTAATATGTAGTTTAATGGCATGTAGAATCTGGCCTCAAGAATTACAACAAAATATGTGCCATTAAAGAGCATGGCATCATAGAATTAAGATCAGAATGAGATCCCATTAGGAAGTAAAGATGTTTTTTGAAGTAGTCGATCGGGATAGACATGTCGCTAAAAGTAGATGAAATAATTAATGGTCAACCTTTGTTGTTATTCCTTATCGTTGAGAGTTCCTTTGATGAAGCACTAGCCCAGTAAAAGAAAACCCATATCAATGAAAGAAGGAAGATCTTCATCAAAAACTAATCTTATCGATGAAACACACATATTGATAAAACCCCTAGATCCTTCATAGAACATGAAGCTCTATCAAAATACCATCAATGAAATTATGAAAGCTACATCGATATGGGTCATATCGATGAAACACATAGCCTCCTAATAGATCTCCAAATCCAATTGAAAATACCACATCAAAAAAAGAGAAGGGGGGATCTCACTGATAAAATCCATCAATGGAAATAGGCACATCAAACAAGCATAGAAACATTTGTTAGACCACCCAATTTGTTCAACAACTGCTTCTTCTTGGATATCAGCCAGACGTTTTCCAAATGGTGCAGGAGCACCTAGGATGTCTTTAAGGTCCTTAATTTTGTTTTTGGATTGTACTAACCCTAGCCAAGTCAGGAGTGTTTTGAAATACCTTAGAAGGTCTTGTGTGTGTGTTGATAAGTGATCTAGGTTAGCCTTAGACTAATCTAGTAGTGTTTTGAGTGGGAAGTTGTAGTTTTGGTTTTAGGTCTCTTTGGGGCCTAACTTTGGATTTTGGGCCTAAAGCCATGAAAGGATTAGGAAAGGATGTAATTAATCCTAAAATATATTCTATGATTATTTTTCATCATTCTTTGAATTTTATAGGTCATTTTGTTAAGTTTGGAGCAAAGTTGCAAAAATTGACAAAATGTTGTCATGACAACTTTTGCAACTTTACAAAGTTGCATGACAACATAGTCTAAACAAAGACAAAATAGAAGTTTTAGGAAATGGTTGGTATTATAACCACCTTCACATGTAAAGGAAAGGTATAAAATTATGAGGCCTATTTCCCGAGGTTGGATGTTTTTGAAAAGAAATACAAGCTTACTTTATTTCTACTATATTCTGGTTTTCTTAGACAATTAGCTCATTTTTGTTTAGAAAGGTATTTTAATGGACTTAATCCACCATATTTGTGTGGGAATAATTTATATAGACTTTTTAGCTTCCATTTTTCACTGGTTTGAAGTTTCTTTCATTTCTTTAGGTTAGATTTGTAAATTGTTTTGTAAATAAGCCAGTCTCTGGCCTATCCAGGACTGTGTGCCTAAAAATGGCTCCCACATGAAACCCCAATGTGGAATCATCATAGGCTTGAGGTAAATTTTAGGGGAGCCTATGTATAGTGTACATATGGAAGGAGTAGGTTAGATAGTCAAGTTTGTTAATTTGGCAAGCAAGCCCTAGGCAAGTCTAAAGCAACCCGGTTAGGTGCTTGCAAGAGTCATTTGACGTTTGAATGCGGGGATTCAATAGGAAAATGTAAAAAAGTGGATCTTGAGAGTCCTTGGGGTTGTACAAAGACCTTTGAGGGATATTTTCTCATGAACAATCCATCTGGATACATTTTGAAGCAAGAATCAGTTGATTGGTTCTAAAGAAGCCAATTAGCCCTAAAAGACCTTAATTATAAAAAACACCTATACAGAGGCCTTAAAGAGTTGAGACCACAAAAATATTTTGTATTTCCATAAATGGTATCATAATCCTAAATTATTTCTTGGGGTTATTTGGGGATGTTTTCAAAGTATGAGGAAAAACCAGTGAAATAGGGCTAATAGACCTATTAGGCCTAAAATACCAAATTGTATCCAAATCTTGGAATCGATATTGGAGATATCAAAACCCTAATCTAGAGGGATCAAGTTGAGTTTGGAAAAGGCGTGAGAAGGTTTTGAATTCCCTACAAACACTATTTAATAAATTAAACAAGAGAAACACTTGGAGGTATCCAAGAAGGAGTTGAAAGATGGAGGTAAATATTGGCAAGAATCAAATGGTAGTTACCCTAGCGAAGCACTAATGGATGCCATATCGTGAAGGGACATTAGAAAAATTCCTAATTTAGGAAGAGGAGGGCTTATAAGATCCAAGGAAATAGTGAAAGGTTCTTAGAGAAATTGGGAACCAGAAGGTCCTAATTGAGTTGTGCAAGCACACTAGAGATTTTCTATCAGATTGGTATCAAAGCCTATAACATTAGGCTTGTTGGTGAATGTTTCAGCCAATAGAGTTAGTAGGAGAATATAAAATGGTGACTAATTCTAAATTGGCTAAGAAGGTGGATGTTCAAGAAGTAGAAAACATATTCCTCAGAGAAAGATTGTCTCAATTAGAGAAAAAGTTGGATCAAGTTGATGAAAAGACTGAGGAAGTCAAAGATAGGGTAGAAAGAAAGCACAAAGAAGTATCCCTAGAGGATGAGGCCCCTAAACTAGACCCTTTCCTAAATTAAGAACATTTTTTGAAAGCATTAAAAGCCCTAAGTGGGAAGGTACTAGAGGTAATTCCTATCTTTAGTGGGAAAATGGAACCTGAGGTAGTAATGGATTGGATGAAAGGGCTTGAAAATCACTTTGAATGTGATGGAATAACTGAGGCCAAAAAAGTGAAAGTAGAAAAAGCAAGGCTTAGGGGCTCTGCTCTCACTTGGTGTAAATTCATTCAAGATGAGAGGAAGAAAGAAGGGAAGAAGCTTATAGCTACATGGAAGGCTATGGCAGTGAAGTTCAGAGAAGCATATGTCCCAGATGATTATGAAATCCAGCTGCACAAGAAGAAGAACGACCTTAGATAGAAAGAGTTAGATGTCAACTCTTACACGGAGAGTTTCAAAGACTATTCATGAGGTCTAGAGTTGCAGAGGATGAGAGTGTGAAAGTAGCTAGGTATCTAAATGGCTTAAGGTGGACTATACAAGATGAACTTAGTCTTCTAACCCCTACCATAGTACATAGGTGCCACCAATTGGCTATTAAGGTGGAAGAGAAGTTGAAGAAGAAACAAGATTCATGCGGTAATAGAGGTAGAGGAAGAGGAAGAGATGAGATAGGTCATAGAGGAGGTTATGGTGGTAGGAAAACAGAACCAAAAGCACAAGGTGAAGGTAAGTTGATAGAGAAAACTGAAGGAAGCCCAAATAGAGGAGGTTTCAATAGAGGAAGAGGCTCTGATAAAAATTATCGAGGAAGAAGTAGTGAACAAGGGAGAGGTTCATACTTTGCAAGTATGAAGTGTTACCATTGCAATCAGTTGAGACATCCTACTTATAGGTGTCTAGAGAAGGGGTCTGCATCCCAAGGGAGTGACAAAAGAGTAAATTATGTTCAAGAGGAGTCAAGAAGTAGTAAACACATAGACATACCCTTAGATTTAGAATAGGGAGATAATTTTATGATTAGATGGACACTAATTAAAGAGCCAGTGAGGGAAGAATCTAGTCAGAGAAGAGCACTGTTTAGAATGAAGTGTTAAATCATGGGGAAAGTATGCATAGTCATTATTGACTTGGGATCAACTGACAATATTGTGTCAGAGGAGGCGGTTTCCAAGCTCAAACTAAAAAGGATTCCTCATAACAACCCATACAGAGTCACTTAGTTGAACAAGGGACAACATGTCCTAGTTAATGAGAAAGCATGGGTGGAATTCTCTATTGGGAGATATAAGGAGAGAGTACTATGTGATGTGTTACCAATGGATGCCTACCATCTCCTATTGGGAAGGCCTTGACAATTTGACAGGCAAGCCATGAATGATGGAGCCAAGAATTCTTATTCTTTCAAGAAAGATGGTGTGACTTTTAAAATCTAGCCTCCATTAGAAGAATGAGATTTGAAGTCCATAGGGCCTAATGTCCTTTTGGTAGGTGAGAAAGATTTATTAGAAGCTCTAGAAGAAGGAGAAGTAGTACGATATGAACTAGTTTTTAAGACCAAGGAAGAAAAGACAGAGAAGATAGAGAAGAAAACAAAGCTTCCCAAGGAGGTTTAGGAATTGTTGAAGGAATTCCAAGACATTGTAAGTGATGGACAACCAGCTACCCTACCCTTGAAAAGATCCATTAGCCATCAAATATATTTTATCCCAGGAGCCACACTTCCCAACAAATCTATATACAAGATGACCCCTCAACAAAATGAGGAGACTGCCAAACAAATACAAGAACTCATAGGCCAAGGTCTCATTAGGAGAAGTATAAGCCCATGTGTTGTTCCTATTGTCTTAGCTCCTAAGAAGGGAAGTACTTAGAGGTTGTGCACTGATTCTAGGGCCATAAATAGAATCACCATTAGGTATAGATTCCCTATCCCAAGGATAGAAGACCTAATAGACTATTTAGGGGATGCCAAGTAATTTACTAAGATTGACCTAAACAGTGGATACCACCAAATTAGAGTCAAAGAAGGAGATGAGTAGAAGACCACCTTCAAGACCACTGAAGGGTTGTATGAATGGCTTTTAATTCCATTTGGGCTACCTAATGCCCCATCCATATTCATGAGGCTTATGAACGAGGTGTTGAAGGATTACATTGGTAAGTTTGTAGTTGTCTATCTTGATGACATTTTGATCTTTAAAAAGTCTAGATAAGAACATCTTAAGCATCTGAAAATTGTGTTTAAAAAGTTGCATGAGGAAAAGATAATGATAAAATTGGATAAGTGTGAGTTCATGAAGGAAGTACTAGTATATCTTGGATTTGTTTTGTCTCAAGGGAATCTCAAAATAGACCTAGGGAAGGTAGAGGCAATCATCAATTGGCCAACTCCCAATACTTCCACAGAGGTGAGGAGTTCTCATGGTCTGGCTCAGTATTACAGAAAGTTTATCAAGCAGTTCAATGCTATAAGTGCACATATGTTAGACACCATCAAAGGTGGAATGAAGACCAAGTTTCAGTGGAATGAACAAGCTGATCAAGGTTTTGAAGTGTTGAAGAAGATGATAGCAACACAACCCATCCTATTTCTCCCAAGCTTTGAAAAAAAATTCACAGTTGAGTGTGATGCTAGCAACATTTCTATAGGGGCTATTTTAAGCCAAGAAGGGAGGCTAGTGGCTTTTCACCATGAGAATATTAATGATGCAAAGAGGAAGTACTCTTCCTATGATCTAGAGATTTATACTCTAGTCTAAACATTGAGAAAATGCAGACACTATCTCCTTCCTAAGGAGTTTGTGGTCTATTCTGATAACCAAGCCCTTAGCTTCTTAAAATCCCAAGATAAGCTTAGTCATAAGCACATGAAATGGGTGGAGTACTTGTAGGCTTATACATTTAACATCAAGAATAAGAAAGGGAAACAAAATAAGGTTGTTGATGCACTAAGCATGAGGCTTTTGACAGTGCAAGAAGTTCAGTTGTAGAGCATTGGCATTGATCACTTCAAGGATTTATACTTATAGGATGGAGACTTTACAAAGGTCTACAAGGTATTTAAAGAACACCAAAATCATTTTCATGGTGAGTTCTCTGATTATACTATGCATAATGAGTTATTGTTTAAGGGTAATTAGCTTTGTATCCCTAAGGGGTCAATGGGGGAGAACTTGATTCAAGAAAATCATAATGGGGCCCTTAGTGGTCACTTTGGGGTCAATAAGACTCAAGAGTTAGTGAAAAGATTTTACTATTGGCCTAGGATGAATCAGGACATAAAAAATTATGTAGAATGTTATATTATTTTTCAAAAGGCCAAGGGAACTTCTTCCAATGTTGGTCTCTACAAAACCCTTCCCATTCCTAGCAGACCATGGGAATGCTTTAGCATGGATTTTGTAGTAGGCTTACCAAGGACAAAACAAGGATTTGATAGTATTTATGTCATAGTGGAAAGATTCAGTAAAATGGCACATTTTGTACCTTGTAAGACAGTTCATGATGCTTCTCATATTTCTCATTTATTTTTAAAGGAAGTGGTAAGGATTCATGGCCTACCACTTAGTATAGTGTCAGATAGAGACACAAAATTTATGAGTCATTTTTGGAAAACACCATTGAACAAACTTGGCACCAATCTATCTTTTGGGTCTGTATATCACCCTCAGATAGATGGTCAAATTGAGGTGGTGAATAGGAACCTAGGTAATCTACTGATATACCTAACTAAAGAATCTGGCCAGACTTGGGATATTATTTTGGGACAAGCAAAGTATGCCTACAATGATACAGTAAACAAAACCATAGGAAGGAGCCCATTTGAAGTGGTATGTGGATTGCATAAATGGGGAATCTTTAAGCTTATAGAATTGAAAGATGGATTTTCAAGGAGTGGGTATGTTGAGTATTTTGCACATTCCATGAAGAAGGTGCATGATTTAGTCAAGAAATCATTGGCAGATAGTAATGCAAAGAGAAAAAAGAAAGTTGATGAAAGGAAGAAGGATCTTTAGTTTCTAGTAGGAGATATTATGATGGTACATCTAAACAAAGAAAGGATACAGAAAGGAGTACCCAACAAATTGCAGATGAGAAGATTGGGACCTTGTACCATTATTGCTAAATATGGGAATGATACTTATAGAGTGGAGATACCAGAGGATATAGGAATTTCTCCTATCTTCAATGTAGCCAATTTGGTCCTTTACAAGGGTAAAAGTCCTAATCCAGATCAGAGTCTCACATAGGTGATACAAGAGGTAGAAGACCTTCAATTTCCTTCTACATCTTCTCCAAAAGAAGAAAAGGTCCTTAACTCTAGAGTACATAAGAAGACTAGACAGAAGATCTATTGGGAATATTTGGTCAAGTGGAATGGAAAAGAAGATATAGAAGCTACTTATATCAAAGAGATATACTTCAATAATTTGGGGATAGATCCCAACTTGATCAATCCAGTGGTGACTTAAACTCTTTTTGTTTGGGAGAATGGTGTAGGAGCACTTAGGACATCTTTAAGGTCCTTAATTTTGTTTTTGTCTTGTACTGACCCTAGCCAATTCAGGCTTGTTTTGAAAGACCTTATAAGGTCTTGTGTGTGTGTTGATAGGTTATCTAGGTTAGCCTTAGACTAATCTAGTAGTGTTTTGAGTGTGAAGTTATAGTTTTGGTTTTAGGTCTCTTTGGGGCCTAACTTTGGATTTTGGGCCTAAAGCCATGAAAATATTAGGAAAGGATGTAATTAATCCTATAATATATTATAAGATGATTTTTAATCATTATATTAAGTTTAGAGGTCATTTTGTTAAGTTTGGAGAAAAGTTGCAAAAATTGACAAAATGTTGTCATGACAACTTTTGCAACATTGCAAAGTTGCATGACAACATTGTCCAAACAAAGAAAAAATCAAATTTTTAGAGCATGGTTAGTATTATAACCACATTCACATGGGAGGGAAAGGTATTAAACCACAAGGAGGCTCATTTCCCAAGGTTGGATGTTTTTGAAAAGAAATACAAGCTTACTTTATTTGCACTGTATTTTGGTTTTCTTGGAAAGTTAGCTCATTTTTGTTTAGAAATGTATTTTAATGGATTGAATCCACCATATTTGTGTGGGAATCATGTATATATACTTTTTAGCTTCTATTTATCACTACGTTGAAGTTTCTTTTAATTATTTAGGTTAGATTTGTAAAAAAAATTGTAAATAAGCGAGTCTCTGACCTATCCAGGACTGTGTGCCTAAAAATGACTCCCACATGAAACCCCATAGTGGAATCATCATGGGATTGAGGGAAATTTTATTGGATCTTATGTATAGTGTAAATATGGAAGGATTAGGTCATATATTCAAGTTTCTTAATTTTGCAAGCAAGCCCTAGGTGAGTCTAGATCAACTCGGTTAGGTGCTTGCAAGAGTCATTTGATGTTTGAATGTGGGGATCCAATAGGAAACATGAAAAAAAGAGGATTTTGAGAGTCATTGGGGTATTGAAGAGACCTATGAAGGATATTTTCTCATGACCAATCCATCTGGATATATTTTAAAGCAAGAATCAGTTGACTGGTTCTAAAGAAGCCAATTAGCCCTAAAAGACCTTTATTATAGGAAACACTTGTACATAGGCCTTGAAGAATTGAGACCAAAAAAATATTGTGTATTTCCATAAAATGTATCATAACCCTACATTATTTATTGGGGTTGTTTGGGGATATTTTCAAAGAATGAGGAAAAACTAGTGAAATAGGACTAATAGACCTAGTAGGCCTAAAAGACCAAATTATATCCAAATCTTGGAATCAATATTGGAGATATAAAAACCATAATCTATAGGGATCAAGTTGAGTTTTTAAAATGTGTGAGAAGGTGTTGCATCCCATAAAAACACTAGTTAATAAAGTAAGCAAGAGAAGTACTTGGAGGTATCCAAGAAGTTGTTGAAAGATGGAGGTGAAGATTGGCAAGAATCAAATGGCAGTTACCCTAGTGAAGCACTAATGAATGCCACATTTTGAAGGGGAATTATAATAATTCCTAACCTAGGAAGATGAGGGCTTATAAAATCCAAGGAGATAGTGAAAGGGTCTTATATAAATTGGGAACCAGAAGGCCCTGATTGAGTAGTACAAGCATACTAGAGAGTTTCTATCACCAATGCAATTCATTGGCATAACATAAAATATCATTCCACTCAATTTTGTCACCTCCTATGAGCCTTCTATTCCAATGCCAAAAGGTGATAGTTTTAGAAAGATCCAAATATGTCTTTCTAAAACACTTCATTTATCATTATTCTAAGTCGGGCTTCATGATCTGATGAGGCTTCCAGAAGCATTTGATTCTTATGCTTCTTCCTTGTTCTTTTGAAGAGTCACTCTTTGTACTTGTTTATAACTTCCACCATAAGCCTCAAAATCCAACAATCCTTCAGGAGCTTTAAAATTCCCCTTCTTTAGAAAAAGTTGGTCCTTTCTCCCTTTATAATTAGTTCCAACATAAGTGTCAAAATCCAACACAACTTCAGGAAGTGCCTCCGGATACCAAAAATAGCTCATGCACTGCTGCCGAATCTAGAAAACCTGAAAAAGACACTTCAAACTTCTATTTTTCTTTCTTTTCTTTTGTTCTATCCGAGGCTTCAGAATCTGACAACACTTCTAGAAGGACGCCAAAAACATAAAAACCAAAAAAATGATGAAAAAATGACTAAGGCTTGGAATTTTAAAAGATTTTTGGAGGCCTTAGCATTCTCATCATGATTTCTTCATCATTTATCTTTGCAACTCAATCCTGTGAGCTGATGAACCTTATCGAAACAATATACCTATTGCTTTGGAAATGCTCACCACTCTCTATCTTCACATAATGCAAATAAAAAAGAATGTTTCTTGGAACCTCATTGAGCTTCCTCTGAAAATTCATTGGCAAGACATCCGTTGATGAAACTATTGGGGTGACTAACACTATCAGGCGTTAGGATTTTGTCCCTTCCGATAGTCAAAGTTACACCAATGAAGTTTTTTGGCAAGACCTACACTGACAAATCTATGAGTGGTCATTCCACTACTATTTAGGTGTCTTTCGACAAGAGTTACCATGATGCCACCCACCAGGGTAACAAATACTATCAAAACCTCTAATTTCTTTTCTTCCGATATCAATAGCTATGCTGATGGAAGCCATCAGCAACAGGTCCAAATGATTTATGCCCAGCCTTCTAAATATGCTATTGGGATTTTAGTGAGACCATGGGCCCTTTTTTCCATAATCATGCCCTAGAACCCTCTAGATGACCTTCTTATCAATTTTAGAGTAGCACATAAAATGTTACACCAAAATGCTTGTTTTAAAGCATAAGTCCATTTTAGTTTTTCTCAACAAGCACTTTGTAGTAGAATATTATTTGAAGATCAATGGGGATTATAAATGGTCAAAATATACTAAATACCAAATTCTATATACATTAGGAATAAAAAATCCCCTATAAAGCGAATTCGATTAACACAACCAAGAGAGTAAGGGTGCCAATGCGAGATCTATCAAATGTAGGGTTTTGGTTTGTATTCCTTAGGTAGAGAATGTGATAATATGATAAAGAAAATCTGATCTGTGAAAGTTACTTGCAAGGAAAGAGGAAGAAATGTGCACCTTAAAACTAGATGAGGAGATTTTAGCTTTGGATCTAAATTTGATTGTCACCAGAATGTCAAAATTTATTGTAACTTCAAATCTTGGTTTCTAGGACCTGTAGCTATCTGCTATATAAATTTCAGTCAAAAAGTGCAGGAACAAGTCAAGATTCTAGGTACACATCTTCCTGACTGCTCAAAATTTGATAAAAAATTTTGAGGATCTGCTACTATGTCTATACTTTCCAAATATAAATCTAAAATTCTATAACTTGTTCCTTTCATGAAAAAACGTCATGAACAAATGTAGAAAATGCTCAAATCCATGAAGATGCTTTTATGTGTGGATCTTGGAATGAATTTTAGAATTAAGGATGCCCTCAAAAATGCATGGATCTATGATTGCAACTCCAAGATCTTGAATATTGATATGCTTGATAACCTCAATGGAGAAGGAAGAGGAGAAGAACAGATGTATGTATCTTCTTGCTTGGTTGTAAATTTCTCTACTTGGCAATCATGAGAGATAAATTTGTATCAATGAGAGAATATTTCCTTTTCTTGAATGGATCTTGAAGAAAAATAGACTTGGAGATCCTAGATTGGGTGCTTTCCTACAAATCTTGAATCCAAATCCTCAATTGCACAACTTGAATGCTTGATTGCTTGAATACTTGAGCACTTGAGCTTGAATTGATATATTTCTTGCATAAATATTTTCATATCAAAATGATAGGAGAGGGTCTCATTTTATACTCATTTTAGGATTCAAATCAATTAAAGGATGGCCACAGATCTGGGTCTTGGAATAAAATCATGGCATTGGGCCCTAGGCAAAATATGGGGTCAAAAATCCAGGAACAAGTTGGCCTATCAACTTGATCCCAAGAACAAGTGGACAGGTCAACTTTTTCAAGGTAAAATCACCTCAAATTTTGTCGAGATGTCATGAGATATGATAAGATGTGGAGGGAGAAAATATTTATTGTTGGGATCAATCATAACAAACATTCGAACCTCAAAATTAGCAAGATGGGGTCTAATAGGTCCTATAGCCTCCAATTATGGGCACTAAATTTTTAGGATGATACATTTAGCCCCCACTTTAGTAGGAGTATGAGACTAACTCATGCTCATGATAAAGTACATCGAATGCAAAGGATAATATCATCAAGGTCAAGGAGACAAAGAAACATCAAGCCCCAAAGGGAATCAAGTCTTCATCAAATTCGAAACCAAGATAAGAGGAATTTCTTGGAAGAGAAAGAAGAAAAGAGATAGAAGGTGTGATCATTAGACCAGTAAGAGGTTGTCTTACTTTGAACACACAAAATAAAAGCACACCATAAAATGGAATTTAATGGTCTAACAAGATGTGTTATTCTAATCAATCCATCAAACAGGATTTGACCTACACAAATATTTTTTTCTTAGGGATCTGACAAAGGAATGATTAGGCCTAAGGAAAGGATGTTTCCATAGGGATCAAAGAAAAGGTGATTAGGCATAAGGAAACATTGTTTCCTTAGGGATCAAAGAGGAAGGATCAATCCTTAAGGAAATTTTGTTTTTGTAAGGGATCTAATGAAAAAGGACAAACACAAGGAAATAAATTGTCTCCTTAGTTATTCATAAGAAAGATACATTGCATGAAATCATAGTGTGTGTGTTAAAAATGTGAAACACAGAGAAAAGTGTATGCCCCCACATTAAAGATATTACAAATTCCTTAAAGGGACTAATGACTTTAATGGAACATACATGCATCTACAAAAGACATTTCCACTATGAGATGCACCCAAGAAAGGGAAAATCAAGGGAAATAAGCACATGAAAAAAGAGAGCACGGGAGGTATCTAGCAACTCTGGGGTCAGTATGATTATATGATAATACACGAGATATTATATCAAAATGAAATTTCATTATCACCCAAAGGTAGTAGAAATACAAACACAATGACATAATAACATGTAAGAATTACAAAGAAGAGTCTTTTTGGCCGACATCACAAAGACCAAAAAGACTAGGTAGCTATAATTTTACATCATCCCTAATAGAACAAAACAAAGACATATTTATGAACAATGACACATGCACAACATATAGAAGCAATGAGATACTAATAACACAATGTGTACAATATTTTGATTTCTTTATCACCTTGTACCAACGAAGCAATAAGGGTCATTTAAAGAAATATAAACAAAACATATAAAAAGAAACACATCATAGGGGAAGAACATTACAACAAGAAAACACACATTATCCACCACACAAGAGGATCTAGTCAAATGTATTGCCTACCCCCCATCTTGGCCTGTAGTATTTAGGGAAGGTGGTAAACTCACAAGAGGAGAAATATCAAGGCCGATAGATGGGCCAATAGCCAGTTCCAAATAAAGATGATGACGTAAAGATTAGTCACTATATTTTTCACTGGGATTGATAGATAATTGTTGTGAAAATATATTTGGAAAATCATGATCAACATCAATAGTCTCATACAAGTCATCAGAATCTCTAGAATTATTATCATTGTTAGCATGAAAATCATCATTATCAAGAGTATCTTATTTATCTATATTAATTGAAATAAAATCCAAGATACATAGATAATTTTCATGTTTGTTCAATTTTACTTTTTTCAAGTTCACTTCCTCCGTTGGCTCAAGTATGGGTTGGTCAAAGGGAAGAAAAGCATGAGTAGGTGTATGAGGTGAAGCAATATTTTGGGAAGCAAGTTGATGGAATCTAGCATGATGTTTATGATGATAGTCAAAAGAATTATGGTTACATTTGGTTTTTTTTGGAAATTTGGTTTGGGTCGGGATCAATCAACATCAGGCCCTTTTATTATTTAGGAGGAAGAATGGAAGGGACCACACTAGGTTGAGAGATATCTTGAGGAGAATGTTTATAAGATATAGGAGGTGGAGCAAAATAATATATAGGAGGTGTAGGAGGTGTAGGAGGTGTAGGAAGAAGTCCATGTCCAAGGAAAAGATATGGAACATCCTTGGGTTTGCTAAGTTCACAAATATTTTGGACCTTCTAAGCTTGATAAGATTAGAAGAGATAATAAGGATGACCTTGAGTTTATTGTGGTATGGAAGGACAAAATAAATCAAGGCCAAGTGAGTCTCAAATCACTAAAGGATGATAAATAATATGGTTAACAGTCATGATTTCTCCATTCTGAGGAAATTTAACACATTTATAAATAGGAGAAGCCACCAATTTCATAGAGGTAAGCCAAGGAAGACCAAGTTTGACTTGAAATTGATCTGAAGTTGGGATCACATTGAAGATAACAAATTTTTTTTTTACCACCAAATTCAATAGGAAATAAAATAGAGACATGGGAAGGATAAAGTAAACCATTTCAAGTTTGGATCATAACACTAGATTTATCGTAGAAATCACATTGCAGTTGTCTACTAAAATTATGTTCTTCTGTTATCACATTTACCATGCGAGTAGGATCAATAAGGACACCATGAGAATTAAGGTCATTAAACTTTGCCATAATGTAGAGGGGACCATCATGTTCTTTAATTATCTCAGTGAAGTCAAAGGTAATGCTAGCTTTAGGTGAAGGTTTAGGTTTGGCTTGATCAATAATGTTGAAAGCATGATTGGCTTCACTAAATTCATCACCATATTAAATGTATAGAGAGGAAGAAGAAGGTTGGGTAATATCAATGGTATTGGTTGAATTAGATGGAAAATGATTGGTATAGATTTGCAAGTTTTTATTAGGAGGTGCTAGTGATTTGTTTCCTTTATCATTGACACCTTCAACAGATATAGCATTAGAATCAATAAGGTCTTGGATAATAGTTTTCAAGAAGTACCACTTTTCATTGTCATGTCTAGGTTGATGATGGTATTGATAAAAACCTTTTTGATCAAAGTGTTTGGGTAAAGGTTTGGATGTGTCAATGGGTTTGATAGGATAAAGTGTTAACACATTGAAATTAATTAAGTTCAACGTCAAATTGTGCAAAGATTCAGAAAGATGAGTAAAATTATGAGCAGGTATAAAGATAGATGAAAAAGGAGCCACACCTTTGGATGTTGTTGCCACTTGTTCATCAACATTGTTGGATGAGTTGTTGATTTTGATGAATTTTTTTAGTTTTTGATTTTTTTAAATTTTTGGATATCACTCTTATCAATTAGGAGCCATCGGAGTGGTTCTCTCAAAATGACTCACTTGTTGTTGATAATTATTGAACATTTCAGACAATTGAGTGAAAGAAGAGAATTCAGAAAGAAGAATCTTATCTCTAATGTCTTTTTTGTAAATTAGTAATAAAAATATGTTACAAATCAATTTTAGGCATAGGATAAGAAATATGATCATGCATATGCTTAAATATACCAATGAAATCAATCATTTTTTATTTAACACCTCATTTATAATGCATTAAATCAGTCAAAGAAATCTTAGGACCAATGTTGTTTTGAAATTGCTGAATAAAAGCATTAGCAAGCTTTTGGAAGGAATCAATAGAATAAGGAAGAAAAGAGAAATACCATTGCAAGTCCTTGTCTTCAAAGGTTATAGTGAAAAACTTTTCCATGAACCTATGGTCATGAGAGAAATCAATGTACAAGGTTTGAAATGTTTTGACATGAGTTTAAGGATCACCCATACTGTTAGAAGTCTCAAAGTGAGGAATCTCCATATATTGTGGGATAACAACTCAGATAATATCCAAAGAGAAAGGACTAATAGTTTCACAAGTGGGAATGTTGAAATTGGATTGAGTCATGGAAGCAAATTGTTGTTGCAAAGAAGACATTGTTTGAGACAAGCTATTGATGGTAGAATCAGTAGAAAGGATGGGAGAAGGAGATGTTAGAATGAATTTAGAATAACTGAGAGGGGAGGGGTGAATCATTTATCCTCAGGTCTAGATGTACCAATTGAAACTTTGAAGCAATTTAAACAACTTAGATCTACTCAGCAATAGTAGCATATGTCAACAACTTAAACATGTAGTTTATTATTCAGATGTAATTAGCTTGCACAAACTTAACTGTAAAACAAACCATAAAAATTCACACAAGTTGACACAAGTATTTAATGTGGAAACCCAATTTGGGAAAAACCACCAGTAGCATGCTACCAACTTTTCACTCTTCTGAAGTGAGCTCTGTTAGGAGCCAACCCTGTTAAAGGTTACAAAACACATTGCTAAATGTGACCTGGTTAAAGGATTTAATCACCCTGTCAAGAGTGGCCTTGTTAGAGGACTTAGAACATTCTATCTGAATGTCACCTTGTTTAGAGGATTTACACAATGACTATTAGGTCAACCTTGTTAAAGGATTTTGACTGATACAATGGTTAGAAAGTAATAAGCAATTGTGATCTGATACATACAACTTACTTTGCAAATCCAGATCCAATTTCAGCTCTAATGCTAACTTACTGAGTGGTCTCCATTCTCATTTCAATTTTTTGATCTTCTTGGAAATTCGTCAAGCAATCACTCATGCAATTCTCTGCTTCTTTGTTCAGCCTTCTCTACTAGGTCATGTCAGTCATTAAATTAACTATGCAATCCTCTTGCATACACACAAGCACATTACATACGTGAATAACCCCTTGAGGTTATCTTATACCTCTTCATCTAGGTCAGATACATCTTTTCCTCTTAATCAAGATCGTAGATCTTAGGTTAGGTCAGATCCAATGGATCATCCCATCATTACATTACCATTTAATTCTCCAAAGTAGTCTTTAATTAATTCTTGAATCCATGCATTAATTTTGGTTACACATGCATTAAATAACGTGGATCAATCTTTAATTAACTTTACATATCCCAATAAAATCAACTATGTTGGCCGGAGATCTTAAATCTCATCATTAATCAAAATATTGGCGCTCAGCCACCATTGTGTTCTCACTCGGCCAACACTGAACTTGCTCAGCAATTTCACTAGTGCTCGATTGTCACTAGAAATTCTACTTGGCATACTAGTGCTCGGCACAAACCAACCAGTAAAACTGACATCAAAAGATAAACAACACATTACTTTGCCAATGTGTCAACTAATCAAGTACCCTTGTTATTTGCCTTAACTCAACCATTCCTCTTGGTCTTCTTGTTAAATCTTCTTCATCAATGAATAGATATGGTACTCAAATAGATAGAAATAGTCTCACCAGTTAAGGTTTGACATCAATGACAAAACAACCATTGTTTGCATTGTAACTTTCCAACAATATCCCTCTTTGGCATTGATGGCAAACACTAAACATTTAAAACAATAATTTAACAAGCATAGTTACCATACAATCCAAAAAGTCACCTGTGTTCCTTGATATGAACAAATCTCCATTAATGTATTTAGCTTCATTATGTTTCTCATCTTGCAAAAAATTTCGCCCTTTGTGTCTGTGATCACACTAATGTCTTTTTGTTTCTGTTCATCAATCTCTTTTTCTCTAAGTAGTGAACTCTCCCTCTTTCATTAAACTTCTCCCTCTTTGACAACAATTCCAAAGATGTTGACATCTTTATCATGTAGACTCTCCTTTTCATAACTTTGTATCATGTTGTTCCTGTCATCTTGTTTAATGACTGATATTTTTTTCCGTTCTTGTCCAACTTCATAGCTTTAGGCAGCTTCCTAAAGTTTGACTGCATGTGCATCAATGTGTCAAATATTTTGAATATAACATTTGATGCAATAGTTCCATACAGAACTTAATTAGCTTTAGTTAGGGGAATCACCCCCAATTTACCTCGCAGATACTCATGAGCATCTTTGGGTAGTGCTTTTGTAAATATGTCTACTAACTGTTCCTTAGTGTTCACATAATCTAGTCTCACTTCCTTCTTCTAAACTAGCTCCCTCAAGTAATGATACTTGATAGCTATATGCTTTGTCTTAGAGTGCATTACAGGATTTTTAGAAATATTAATGGCACTTGTGTTATCACAATAAATAACAATTATTTCTGTAATCTCCTTATTCATACCTTTCAGTAGTATCTTCAACCACGCAATATTAGAACAATTGACTATTGTTTCCACATACTCGGCTTCAGCTATAGATTGTGAGGTGTAGTTTTGTTTCTTTCTTGTCCAAGAAATTAATCTTTTTTCCATAAGAAATGCTCCTCCTGTGGTGCTTTTCTTATTATCAATATTACCATCCCAATCAGATTCAGTGTAAACTCTGAGCTCAAACTTGCCATTCTTTATGTAATATACGTCAGTTCCTTTCAAATATCTTAGAATCCTTTTCACTGCCATCATGTCAGTTTCGTTGGGATTAGCAAAAAACCTTGCAACAGTTCCAACAGCTAGGGAAATATTAGGTCTACTATGTACAACATATTGCATCTTTCCAATCATTGATCTGTAGAGGGTTTGATTGACTCTTTTAGTATCATCATCCTTTGTCAACTTTTGTCTAGTAGCCATGGGTGTACTCACTATTTTTTACTCTTCCATTCCAAATGTTTTTAGTATCTCCTTGACATATTTAGATTGAGTGATATAGATACCATTCTTCATTTGATATATTTGTAAGCCAACAAAAAATTTAATCTCACCAAACATAGACATCTCAAATTCAGTTTGCATCTCTTTTTCAAATGTTTGGCATAACACATCTTGTCCAAAAAATATAATGTCGTCTACAAAAATTTTAGCTAATAAAGTACCTTTACTTTGCTCTATCTTCAAATACAGGCTATTCTTATCATTAGTTCTTGCAAATCCAATCTTTATTAGATAATTGTGCAATCTCTCATAGCAAGCTCTTGGCACTTGCTTCAGGCCATAAAGTGCCTTGTGCAATCTACAAACCATATTCCTCTTGTTTGGGTCTACAAAACCATCAGCTTGTTCAATGTACACTTATTCTTCCAATATACCATTGAGGAATGCAGAATTCACATCCATCTAATAAACTTTAAAACTCCTGTAGGCTACATATGCAAGTAAAGTTCTGACTCCTTCCAATCTTGCAACTAGGGTGAATGTTTCACCATATTCAATTCCTTCCTCTTGTGCATAACCCTTGCATACCAGTCTATCTCTGTTTCTTGTCACTTCTCCATGTTCATTCAGCTTATTTCTGAATACCCACTTAGTACCAATTACATTTTTGTCATTCAGCCTAGGTACAAGTGTCTTGTTCTTTTCAATTTGTTCAATTTCTTCATTCATGGCTTGTATCCAATCTTCATTTTCTAAAGCATCTTTTACTAAGTTAGGCTCAAAATCACATAACAGACATGTACCATCTCTCAACTTACTTTGTGTCATAACTATAGAATCCTTCGATCCAATGATTTGATCAGGATTGTGGTGCCTCCTCACATACTTTGATAGAGTAAGTTCATTTTTTGCTTCAGATTCATTATTCTCATTCAATGTAGGTTGATTTTGTGACTAAACATCTCCATCAGATAGCTTGGCATTCACCTCATGTTGCTCGGCAACTCCACTCTATGACTTGGAAGGTGCTAGCTGTTGCTCGGTAGCCTCACTCACAAGTTCAGGTAATGCATTAGAATCTTCCTCATCTAGATAGACAAATGACTTGTAACTTTCAGGTTCTTGTATACTTTCAGCTTCATTTATTTTTGCATATTCATCAATTCTAACATTTGCAATTTCCACAACTTTGTTATTATTAGAATTAAAACACTTGTATGCTTTTATTTTAGTTGAATATCCAAGGAATATACCCTCCTCTCCTTTAGCATCAAGTTTTCCATTTCTGTTTTCCTTTAGTATAAAACATTTTCTTCAAAAAACTTTGAAATATCTTACACTAGGTGCATATCCATACCAAAGTTCATAAGGTGTAGCATTAGTACCTTTCCTGACTTGTACTCTATTCAGGGTATAGACTGCAGTACTTATAGCTTCTTTCCAATATTTTTGTGCAACATTTTTCTCCATCATTAGTGTTCTTGCACAGTCCATGATAGATTTGTTTCTGCATTTAGCAATACCATTTTTTGGTGGTGTCTTAGGTGTGGACATCTATCTTTTTATGCCTCGGTCATTGTAGAAACTATTAAACTCATTGGAAGTAAACTCGCCTCCTCTGTCAAATCTCAAACATTTCAAACTTTTACCTGTCTCCTTTTCAAGTTTTGCCAAGTACCACTTAAATAACTGGAATACATCAGATTTTTCCTTAAGAAACATCACAGTCATCATCCTAGAATAATCATCAAAAAATAGAATGAAATATCTAACTCCACAGTAACTTTTCTCTCCAATGGGACCACAGAGGTCAGTATGAAATAATTCCAAAATTTCCTCTGAAGTATGAGTCTTACTCTTGAAACTAGAATTATTCATTTTTTCTAGCGGACGTTGCTTACACATAGCATTTTCAGGTTTCTTTAACTTAGGCAACCCTCTAACCTTTTTCAGTTTACTTATGCTTACCAAGTTATCAAATTTTACATGATACAACCTTTTATGACATAACCAAACATCATTTTATTGTGCAAACAAGCATGTCTCTTCAACCAAATCCAGATAGAACAAGTTACCTTTTGTTTGCTCACCACTTCCCACTAGTTGTCCAGTAGCATCATAGATCTTTTCCTTCTTGTGATGGAACTCAATTCTATAGCCAGAAGTATTCAATTGTGCAACACTCAGTAAATTATAGTTAAGATCATCAACCCAATAAACATTTTCATATCTGATCTTGTCAGTCAAATTAATTTTTCCTTTCACTTCGATAAGACATGGTGCATCATTGCCAAATTTAACATAACCACCTTTGCACTGATCTAAGGTCTCAAATTTATCTTTGTCGCTAGTCATATGATGAGAAAAACCACTGTCAATAATCCAACAGTCACCTTTACTCTTATAAGAAATTAGTGCAGTTTTCTCATCATCATCAGAATCATCTTTCATAGCAACATACACAACTTCTATATCATTGTCATCAAAATTGTCAGAATCATTGTCAGAAGCTTCTTCAGCTATATAGAAATAGTTCTTACCTTTGTCTTTGTAATCCTTATACTTTCTAAAGTCTCGGTCATCCTTTCTGTCTTTGTATTTGATGTCCCTTCTTTCATCTTTGTCATTCTTATCAGGACATCTAGCAGCAATATGACCAACTTTGTTACATGAAAAACAAATGATAGGAAGTTTACCTCTAAATTTTCCTTTTCCTCTAGATAGTCTTTTTTCCATAAGTGCTTCAAGTTCTTCAAGATCATCATCTGTAGTGTCACTGTCACTGTTCACACATTTCTTTCATTTCTTTGATTTGTTGAGGACTAGCTAGGATTTGAATGCAGAATCAATAGCTTGTGGAGTGTAGTTATCAAAATTTGACATTTCAAATGCAGTAAGTCTACCTACCAGACCTTCTAAAGTTAGATTATTATTAGGAGTACATCTCAATTCTTGAATTGCAGAGACTCTAATAGCATATATAGGAAGAATATTTCTCGGTACCTTGCTCATAATATTGTTCTCATCAATTGTTCCATTTGCTCCTCTAATAGCATTAACAACTTATTTTATTCTACCACAGTACTAAACTATATTTTCTCCTTCTTGCAATTTCATTTCATCAAACTTACCTCTTAAGCTTTCAGATTTGGATCTCAGCACATTTGTGTCTCCTCCATAGATGGTTGTCAGGGTATCCCACATCTGCTTTGCATTTTTGCAATTCTTTATATCATCAAATTTAGAATAGCTCAAGGAAGATGCAATCTCCAACATTGCTTGATTATGTTCTTGCTTTTCTCTTAACTGTGTAGTACTGAGAGGTGTAGTAGGTTCTACATGAGCATTTTCAATAAGGGGCTTAGCATCATCTCCAATACTAGCCAAGTGCAGTTTCATCAAACTCTGCCATGCAGGGAAGTTATCTTTGTTCAGCTTCGGAACCTCCTTTTTATACATCTTGATCTTTTCGCTCCAAGTACCTTCAAACTATTTTCAATAGAACTTGGATCTGATACCAATTATTAAAATGAATTAAAAATAACTCACAGGGGAGGGGTGAATTAGTTATCCCCAGGTCTAGATGTACCAATTAAAACTTTGCAGCAACTTAAACAACTCAGATCTACTCGGCAGCAGTAGCATATGTCAACAAATTAAACATGCAGTTTACTTTTCAGATGTAATTAGCTTGTGGAAACTTAACAGTAAAACAAACCATAAACATTCACACAAGTTGACACAAGTATTTAACATGGAAACCCAATTTGGGAAAAAACACTAGTAACATGCTACTAAGTTTTCACTCTTCTGAAGTGAGCTATGTTAGGAGCCAACCATGTTAAAGGTTATAAAACACGTTGCTAAATGTGACCTAGTTAAAGGATTTAATCACCCTATCATGAGTGGCCTTGTTAGAGGACTTAGAAAATTCCACCTGAATGTCACCTTTTTTAGAGGATTTACGCAATGACTATTAGGTCAACCTTGTTAAAGGATTTTGACTGATACAATGGTTAGAAAGTAATCAGCAGTTGTGATCTGATACATACAACTTACTTTGCAAATCCAGATCCAATTTCATCTCTAATGCTAACTTAATAAGTGGCCTCCATTCTCATTTCAATTTCATGATCTGCTTGGAAATTCGTCAGGAAATCACTCATGTAATTCTCTGCTTCTCTATTCAACCTTCTTTGCTAGGTCATGGAAATCAATAAATTAACTATGCAATCCTCTTGAATACACACAAGCACATTACATACATGAATAACCCCTTGAGGTTATCTTATACCTCTTCATCTAGGTCAAATATATATTTTATGCTTAATCAAGATCATAGATCTTAGGTTAGGTCAGATCTAACTAATCATCCCATCATTACGTTACCATTTACTTCTCCAAAGTAGTCTTTATTTAAATCTTGAATCCATGCATTAATTACGGTTACCCATGCATTAAATAATGTGGATCAATCTTTAATTAACTTTACATATCCCAATAAAATCAACTATGTTGGCCAGAGATCTTAAATCTCATCATTAATCAAAATACTGGCGCTTGACCACCATTGTGTTCTCAATTGACCAACATTGAACTTGCTCGGCAATTTCACTGGTGCTTGGTCATCACTAGAAATTTTTCTCAACATACTTGTGCTCGACACAAACCAACTAGTAAAACTGACATCAAAAGATAAACAACATATTACTTTGCCAATGTGCCAACTAATCAAGTACCCTTGTTATTTGCCTTAACTCAACCATTCCACTTGGTCTTCTTGTTAAATATTCTTCATCAATCAATAGATATGGTGCTCAAACAGATAGCAATAGTCTCACTAGTTAAGGTTTGACATCAATGACAAAACAACCATTGTTTGCATTGTAACCTTCCAACAGGAGATGTATGAGAAATGTTAGGAACATTTTTGGCAATTGAAGGAATGGTAGAATATGAAAAGGGAACACTATGGTAAGTTGGCATTGATGAAGGAAATGAAACACATGGCACACTTGAAGGAATATAAGGAATAATTGGATTATATATTCTCACATGTGTAGGATTAGAACTTTGAATTGAAGTGCTTATGGTAGGTGGGGCATAGGTGGACACACTAGGAATAGAAGTAGATATAGGCATAGAGGGTTCAACACTTTTAGTAGACAGAATTAGGCCTAAATCTTGAGCAGAATCCCTAATAGGCTTGAAATTCATATCAATGAGATGAGATATGCTACTGAAGATATTTACACCATGTTCATCATTATGAATTAGATTCCTTAATCCTTATACAATGGAAATGACCTCAGGATTTGATTTTTCTTGACCTAGCCAATGTTCAAATTTCTGAAAGTTATGGGAAATTTTTTGGACTTGGATGAGAGGAACCCTTAAAGATTCATCTTCATCATGATAAGAATGAGAAGATTTATTCTCCATGGTAGGGTTAATTTAATTAAGATGCATGTTGGTCTCATCAAGATTCCTAGGAAAGAGAGAAGACTCAAGATCAAAGGAACCCATATGTCTATGACTTTGTCTAACTAGAATGATATAACTTGGAATCAAAGTGATAAAACTCATGCACTAGGGAATGAGAGAAAAGAGAGATGAAATTCAATTAAAATAAATATGCAATCCCACCAAATAGAGTATTTTATGAAAATAACATTTAACTATCAAATGCAAACATATAATGTAAAGCCTACACAAGTAGATTTGATTATGAAAGTGAAGAACATGTGATGTAGATCAAGATACAAAGATATGAACCTATGCATAAAATAGAAATGAGATCATGCAAATACTACCTAAATATCCAAATGCATATATTGTAACAATATTATGTAAATGCATGCAAAGTAGATCTAGATATCTAAAGGCACCAAGTCACAAGGTATAATGCATGAAATATAAAACCATAATCAAGAGAGGAAATTTTATGAGGTGGGTTCAACAAAATGTATAATATTAAATAGTATGCAATATCATAGAAGATACTAAAAACCAAATTTTATATACATTAGGAATACAAAAATCCCCTACAAAGGGAATCTGATTAGTACAACCAAGAGAGAAAGGGTGCCAATGTGAGATCTATCCAATGTAGGGTTTTTGTTTGTATTCCTTGGGTAGAGAATGTGATAAGTAAAATATGATCTAATAAAGTAGATGCAAGGAAAGAGGAAGAAATGTGCACCTTGAAACTAGATGAGGAGGTTTGAACTTTGGTCTAAATTTAACTGTCGCCGGAATGTCATAATCTATTGTAACTTTAGATATGGGTTTTTGGGACTTGTAGTTATCAATATGTAAATTTTAGTCAAAAAGTGTTGGAACAAGTTGAGATTCTAAGTACAAGTCAATAGGTCGACTTGTTCCTGACTGCTCCAAATCTGATGAAATTTTTTGAGGATCTGTGACTATGTCTGTACTTTCAATATATGAACCCACAACTCTATAACATGTTCCTTGAATGACAAATCTTTATGAAAAGATGTAGAAATTTCTTAAATCCATGAAGATTCTTGTATGTGTGGATCTCGGGATGAATTGTAGAATCAAGGATTCCCTCACAAATGCATGGATCTATGATTGCCACTCCTAGATCTTGAATTTTGATATTCTTGATAACCTCAATGGATAAGGATGATAAGAAGCATAGATTTATGGATCTTCTTGCTTGCTTGTGAATTCCTCTACTTGGCCATCATGGGAGAGAAATTTTCATTAATGAGAGAATATTTCCTTTGTGAATCTTGAAGAAAAAGAGACTTGAAGATAATAGATTAGGTGCTTTCCTTAAAATATTGAATCTAAATCCACAATCGCACAACTTGAATGATTTATTGCTTGAATGCTTGAGCTTGAATTGATATATTTCTTTCATAAATATTCTCATGTCAAAATAAGAGTAGAGGGTCTTCTTTTATACTCATTTTGGGATTCAAATTGATTCAAGTATGACCACAGGTCTAGGCCTTGGAAGAAAATCTTGGCATCAGGCCCTAGGCCAAATCTGTGCTAAAAAATCAAGGAACGGGTGGGCCATTCAACTTGTTCCTGGTAAATCACCTCAAAATTTGCTAGGATGTGAGGGGATGTGATAAGATGTGGAGGGAGAAAATATAGATTGTTGGGATCAAGCATAACAGACATTCAGACCTTGTAATCACCAAAATGGGGTCTAATAGGTCCTAGAGCCTCCAATTATGGGTGCTAACTTTTTAAGATGATACAAGCATAAATAAAAAAGTCCTAAAAGAAACAAGATCAAGATCACAAAAATGTCCAATCCCATCTAATTTTTGACCAAGGTCCCATATTTCTATAATCTCATGATGATCCCACCATCCTTTTCCATCCGGTCCAAGATGATCCCCTTCCATATCAAGAATGAAGTGTCCTTCCAAGTCTTGCTGGCCTTCCACTTCATAAGAAAGATCATGACATCCTTACCAATGATTCTATCCAAAGTAAAGAGTAAAAAACCCTTAAAATGGAATCAAATGTTCCCTTTCCAAGTCAAGATAAAAGTATCCCTTCACATTCATATTCATTATAATATTTCCCCATCCCTTCAAATCCTCCTCATGATCATACCATCCCTTCATTTATATGTCTTAATCCTCCATGTTTACCATAACATCCTATCGTATCAAATGGTCATTGCTTCTATTCCACATTAGGATCCCATTATTCCTCTTGGTCCCCCTCATGATCCCAACACATTTGTGCAAACTGTTCATGAACCTTTTACATGTCAAATGAGTTCCTCCACTTTCATCCAGTTTGGTCTACTTCTCAATCCTATTATTTCTTCCATGTCATACCTACCTCAAAATGGAGTCACGTGTTGTATCCCACTGGTCAAAGAATGCATTATCAAGTCAAAGTGTTAGGCCTCCATGAAATAGGTATATTAGAACCCCTCCATATCAAATAAAATTTTTATGGTCATGGCCTCTATTACATATCTCACTCTCAAGATATTGGTATCCCTACAAAATCTAAATCCAAACATACACCTTCCCTTTCATCCCTCACATCCATAACAGGTTTATATATTCCTCCATCCACTACCTCACAATATCCTTTCCTAAATCAAGATCCACACACACACACACACACACACACATCTATGAGATTCTTTTATCCATCCAAAATACCACCATATAATTTCTATCCACCCATGAACACCATTCCTTTTCCAAGCAATTTTGATGCCAAGCATAAAGTCCATAACTCCAACAATTTACATAAAGTTAAGGATCAATATGTCCCATTTAATCGACATGTAAAAATAAAGAAAATTATGATCCAAAAGGAAAAATAAATATCCAAAAGGCCACAAAGCCAATTGAACAAAATGAAAATTAAAAATCCATATGGGTTCCCAAGTCCCTAGTACAAGCAATGTATTTTACAGAACTACAAAAGAATGAAAAATCTAAATCAATGTGGATTCCCAAGCAACACTTTGAAGCATAGTGTCCTAAAGAAAAATCAAAGGTGACATCCAAAATTTCTATCCCTCCATCTAAATGTCTGCCATCCTAAAAATCCATTTTGGGTCCTTATGTCCCAAAGTCCATGTCTATTCCTCCATTAAAATGCCAAAATCCAAAATTGTCTTTTCCTCCAACACTACATCACCCCTCAAGGTGTGTGCCAATGTTGATTTTCCTACATTTCCATATTCCACTCTAAATAAAGTCTTCCTACACTCCCTCTATTATCCAACACCTATTTTTCATCCTTTCATCCATCCTATATAATCCTTTACCTAAATCCTTATCCCATTTCATCCAATAATCTATTTCATCTCCCAATCCATTATCCTACCAATGTCTTTTGTAATCACCTAAAAATGGTCACCTAAACCCTAGACCCCCAATCTCAACATTTAATCAAGAAACCCTAATCTTGATTAAACCTAAGTCCTAAATCAAACAGGCAATTCATCATATTCAAATTGATCTGACCTAAACCCTAGGTCCTAATCAATCATCCTATTTGATTAATTAATTAATTCCTAAAATCATAATACATTGGCAAATAAACCTTATGTTAATTATTTAATTGATATTCTGATATCTTAATTAAATAAAAACTACAAAATTGTTAATTAAATAAAAAAGGAATTAAATTAATTATAAAAACATAAATGTGCATTCAAAATCAATTAAATTATTAAAAATTCATATGACATAATCAAATTCAGTTGACTGATTATCAAAATGGAAACAATCCAATTCCACTCAGTTAACTGATTCTCCACTTTTTATCATTTTGGAAACATTTCAGTTAATTGTGAACTGATTTTGGAAGTTTTCAAAATAACTGATTAGTCAGTTTAGTCAACTGACTCTCTCAATCAATCAAATCATTTGCACATGGATTGTGCTTCTTCAATCGAATCTGAGCCACTCTTTTTGTTCGATCTCGACCATCGATTTGAGAGAGATTTCTATAAAAGAGAAACTTTTTTCCTTCACAAAGGATCCTAACTTTCTTCTAATGTTACTATACTGCATTTTCTTCTCTTTTCTTAGCATTTATCATTTAACATTGTTGTTTAATTTCAAGCATGGAAATCTAATCATTAGAGCACATTCAATTTGGGTTTTAAAAAGAATATTTCACTTTTCAATTTGGTGCTTCTAAAATTAGTCTTAAGTAGCTTGGATGAACAACAAATTGCATATGCATATCATCTTAGATCATTTATCATAGCTTAAATTGTTTGTTTAGGTCTTCGTTGTAGTCATTGAGCTTGCAATGACCTGAGAGCAAGCTCATACTCTTACCTTCTAGAAGGCAACAGGTTGACTCTTTCAGATATGCAGGATGAATTAATCAATATTCATTTCTATATGCAACTGAATTACAATGACCATGATGAATTATACTACTAAAGTAGAGGTCCACTTTTAGCACACACATTTATGGCACCCACCGTGAGGCAGAAAAATCAATTTTCTGGCCTCATTATTAAATTTTGTTTTTAATTCTATTTTTTGTTCATTTTGACCAAAATCCGGGTCCACCATTGCATTCGGATCATCATTTTGGTTTGAAATGACTATAAACACGCCTACCTTTGGTGAAAATTGAATTTGGCATAAAACAATTTTGCAAACAGAGGCCGTACGGCCTTCTGCATGCATATCGAGAAAAAAATTCATGAATATCGAGAGCAAATTGTCTTTTTGTTTTGGAAAAAAATTGGTTTATGGTTTAATTCCAATAATCATGGGTTTTTCTTGATTTTATATGCCCACCAAATACATTTTCATTTATTTTATATGCTCAGCAAATACATTTTCAATGTCGGCATTTGAATATCAAACTTCAATTAGTCAAAACTAAACTCCCCACACACAAGCCCTTTGCTTTCTACAATGTTGGTTTAAAGTTCTATTTAAACATAAATTTGTTTCACCACGGGGGCAATGTGGGATTAAAATCCCACACCCCTTCGCCACACTTCTGCTTCTCCACCCCGTGCACAACAACTTTCTTCTCTCCCCACCCCTACATTTTCTCCCTCATTCCCTTCGCGCCAACCTCCCATCACCGCTCTCTTCTCCCTCTTGCATCCCTTATACCTCCCCACCTGTTGCACTTCCTCCTTCCCCTTATCCCTCCACCCTGCTGCCACCATCTTCCACACCTCCCACCTCCCATCAGCACTCCCACCTTCAAAACTCCCAACCACCCACCATCTTCCTCTGTTGTTCCACCTTCCCACACCTCCACAAACCACAATCCACTGCCTGCTTCAAACCCTCCCTACCACCTCCACTCCTCTCCTCTACCCACCATAGCGCAACACTACCATGCTTCACTCCCTATACACTCTCAACCCACTTCTCCTCCCTGCTGCTTCTACCAACACTTATCCCCACATTGTCTTCATTGCTCCACTCATTCCCAACACCGCCTCCCTCTATGCACAACCTCTATTAATCCCACCTCCCCGTCGTGCCACCAATACCTCTCCTCTGCTAACCACTCCTGTTCGGCAACCCTCACAAACCCTCCCTCCGAGAGCTCTGACAACTATAATACCAACACAAATCCAATTTTTATTTGTAAAGGCTTTTACATGTAGGCTTGAACGCCATTGGAATTTGGCATGCTGCAATGTGTTTTGGGCACTGTGTCAATGGAATTTGGCTTGCATTTGCAGTTTAGAGTACATTCAGCAACATGTATTTAGAGGATTTTGGGGGAGTTTCCCAAATCTCTAAGCGAGATATAATTTGCAGAATCTTGGCATCCATGAATAGTAAAAGCACAACTAAATTGATTCGATAGTCCCCTTAATAATTTGCATGGAAAATTTGAGAAACATAATTATTTTGAGTAGCGTTGCAAGCATGATCTCATTTTATTTTCTTTGCCATCAAACTAACTGCATTCATTCTTGACTGGCATAAAATGTTTGGACTAGAAAGTAGATGAATATATTCATGATAATTGTGTAATTATTTTGCACGTTAACATTTTGGATCACATTCCCAATCCAAAATTTCAATTCCCTATTTCAGAGCTCCAACCTCAGCGAGTACCATTTTTAGCACAATCCAACAATCAATTTTAACCTTCAATTTTTGGTGACGGGCAGAAAACCGTCAATTTTAACTTAGTAAATAGATGACGTCAGCAAAGGTTTTGAAATCCTAGCCTTCACCATATGAGTTTTTAAAATTGTAACCTACCTTCAAACATTGATAATTTTCTCTTATTAAGTCCTTTTTTAGAGTATTTTTTTTTTAATTTGGGGTAGAATTTTGTAACGATCATGGTGGTGGAAGTAGTTTTTTATTTTTCTCGGTAGATTTATCAGACATTGCACTTTTTGATGACTGTACCAGCCTAATCCTTCTTTTTGCAGCTTCTAGAGCCTCGTACGGGCTCATACGATCACCTTTTCAGTGCAATATTTTTTGAAACTGCATGATTTTCTGTGTACTTTCTGAATATGTGATCTATTTTCTAATTTTCAGATTTTGATAATATGGACTAATCTTTGGCTTTGATGCTCATGTGATTATCTTTTGTATACAACCTAACAGTGGTTTGCAGAATATTATCCAAGAAGACTAAAACATAAAATACTCATGAATTGGTTTTGCAGGTTGCCTTTGATCGATAGAACACAAAACAATGTGCTTGCATCTTGTTTTTGATTTCTTAAAATAGGAACCCACATGCAAGACTTCTTAAAATAAACATCTGTTTGATGTTTTAGGAATGACAATAATGTCAAAAAACTATGCTCTCACCCTTTTGGGATGATCAGAAATCCAGAAACATTATTGTCATTTGCTTATTCTGCTTGATTTGTCTTCTAGTTCTGTAAACCCAAGAAATTGCATGGATGTATCCTCTCCCCTCGCCTTTGCAGATCTTGGGTGAAAGAAAAATCCATACAAATCCTTTAGCGTGGCTACCTCCCGAGTGCTTTAACAGAGATGGTGAGAGTGGATTGCCCAACCGGTGACAAGCTATAGCCAAGCCCTTCCGAATTGGTATATAAAAAATGTCATTGTGATTAATGTCACAGTGAATAGGTGTTGATTATGTTATACTGGGAAGAAGATCTCCCTCAGTACCCTTGTGGTGCGTTAAAACCTACATAACATAACTTTTGTAGGCTAGGAGGCCTCCATAACAGAGCTAATCTGCTACAAGTATAACGACCTGAATGGATGTCCTTACTACAAACTTTTTTCTAGTATCCAAAATCTCTCTATCTATTGGCACGAAAGGTCAGAGACCAACTAAAATGTCCCACACTTTCATCGCTCTTAGTAGAGACAATGGTCCCTTGGGAAGTGATTACCCTTGGGATTCAAAGTTTGGTGTGCCTGAGAAGTGAGTGCACATGTAAGGAGGAGCCCGTGCCTCCAAGTTTATAAGTTGTCTGCTATGAGTAGGCATGGCAGAACTTCGGTTCAAGTGGGAATTCAACAAATATTGCCCTGGCTATCCTAGGATTGTGGTGTCTTTGTTATTTTTACAACAAACATTCTTCTTGATGTGTCTTGCATGGGTGAAGCATCAAAACAAACAGACACCAAAACATTCAAAATGAACATTCAAATCAAACATCAAAGTGATCAACGATTCAAAATCTATACTTTTAGGTGTTAGCTGTCAACTCTTGTCTGAGTTTCTGCATCTAATATCAAACTCTAGAAATCTATCAACTTGTTGTCCAATTTTCTCTTCTATTGTGAAAGTTTTATCCAAATTTTCACCAAATCTATGTTTTCATCAACATCATCACTAGTCTATCTTTGATTGCAATCTATTGACAGTCTGACTCGTTGTTGTCTCAAAATGTGACTTCATTGTGCTAGTCCAAGTGACTTGTTATCTTATCATATTTGTCTACGCTATCCTTATCCTAAGTTGTGAGAGCAGGTTTGTTAACCTTGACTCAAGATCAGATTCATTTCTTCTCTCTCTTAGTTGGACTTTATCTCCTCTGTCCTTTGGTATTGGACTTAATCAGCACTTTAGATATCACTTCAGCACCTGGCAATCAATCAATTAATTCATCATACCTCCTCTTCAATATTCTATGCAAGCCCATCAACCCAATCTTACAATGTCTAAAATAAAATGGGCTAAACCTTATGGTCCTAACAACACATAAGAAGAGATTCTTATGGAAGCTTTATCAAAACAACTTCAAACTATGCAATCTGAAATCCAAGAATTAAAGGGGGAAAAGGATACACAATCCAACAAATCCTCATCAAGCTTAATCTATCCTTTTCTATTTGATCATTATCAAGTGAGTGGATCCAAATCCCTAAAAGCTGCTGAAAACACCACGAAGTCTTCCTCCAAAGGGATTAGTAACATCATGAAAGAAAAACCTTGGGTTAAATGGACGAGAGACTTCACTCCTTTGGGGCAATCTTATGAATCTGCATTGCAAGAACTTCTTGAGAATGACCTCATCACATTACCTCAAGCCACATCACGTGGACAAAGATTCTTGAGTAACTATTGTGCATATCATCGACATAATGAGCATAAAACTTCATCTTGCATGGAGTTGAAACATAAAATCCAAGATCTCATAGATGATGGTATAATCGAAGTGGGAAATCCTAATGAATCATCTAGTGAAGATAATGATCTCAAGCATGATCAATATCCAGAATCCATGTCTAGTGATGGTTCACATACCACATTTACTTCTTCCACCATTTCTCCATCTCCTAAAATTCCAAAACCAGCCACACCATATTCATCAAGAACTGAACCTAATGACGACTATGTCTACTCTCAAGGACTATCTCTACAAGAGATCCAAGCTAATCAACATATGGCTGCAAGTATTTCTCAGGCTTCAAAGATCGTTGACCTAAAGCTTCCACATGTTTCAATGCTTATCATGACTATTGCAAATGATTGTCCATCAGCATGTCAAGAATCCCATGTGTAGATCAAAACTCCTACCTCATCCTTAGAAGTGGCTCCATGTCAAGAGGGCAATCCATAGTGTGAAGAAACTAATATCAGTAATGATCAAGATCAAGCTACCATTCATCCTTACCCAACAGTTGACCAAAGTCACACATCTCAAGAGTCCCATGATGATTTCATCATCCCCTTCCATTTCTTCCCAGAAGAAATTCTTACATCTCCTATATCTTATCCATCTCCCAAGCAAGATTAAGATATCCTTTCTGGCATCTCTACTGGGCCTATGAAAAATCAAGAGAAAGGTACCCTTTGTGCACCATCTAAATATCCTTGTCAAGATCAGAGAAACCCATCATCTCCTTGTCATGCTCCTCCATATGCACCTCAAGAGAATATCGTTCCTCCAAATCCCTTGCAGAAAAATAAATTCCCCTAAGCTTCAGTTGCTCCTATCAAAGTTGCTCATGCTCCTATTGATATAAAGATGAATTCAAAAGAGAAGAGCCTTGGTCATGCAGCTCACTCTAAAGATATTGATACCCCTTCCACACCTTATATCCCTCCATTAAAATGTAAGAATCATCCTTCACCATCATCCAAGTCCATTCTTGGTCCCTAGATTCCAAAGCTAAAACCATCAAACCTTCCATCTATATTGGGTCCTTGTGTCCCTCCATCCACCATGCCTATCAATAATAGCTTATCATCTACTTACCCTATCTCCTATCAAGATCAACAAAGACATACATCCTTGAAATCTCCTTATCAACCAATCCATATGAACCAGTCATATCAATCCTATTCATCCACACTCCCCAAGTCTTTTGGAAGCAATTTGGATGTGCAACGAAGAAATCAGAAATACAAGAATCCACGTACATATGAAGATCACTATGTCTCATCTAATCAACATGTGACTACAAAGAGACAACAAAGGTCCACTGAGAAAAGAATAACATCAAAGCAAATATGGGTTCCTAAATCCCTTATGGAAGAATTGTGTTCTTAGTCCAAGCAAAGAATAATATCAAAGCAAATATTGGTTCCTAAATCCATCATGGGTGAATTGTGTTCTAAATCATCCAAAAGAAAAGGAAAATCAAAAGCCATGTGGATTCCCAAGTCTCTTCTAAAGGACATGGATACAAAAATAAAATCAAAAGCTATGTGGATTCCCAAGTCTCTCTTAAAAGGCTTGAACAAAAAGGAAAAGTTAGAGTTGGCATCCAAGCTTCCAAAGTCTTCCAATTTATCTCCATCTAAACATCTCTCATCTTCTAACTCTATTTTGGGTCCTCATGTCCCAAAATCCATTACCTTGAATACTCCATCCATCTTGGGTCCTCGTGTACCAAGATCCATGGCCACTCATACATCAAAACCTCAAACTATTCCATCAACTTTTCCTCCATTTGGCCACTACCCTTCAAGGGGTATGTCAATGTTGATCTCATCACCTTTTCCATCACCTACCTACTACCCATCCATCCCATATCCTACTATTCCTCTTATCCAATCCACCACATGAATCCTTGGCTACCATCTCCCTTATCCTCCATATCATTTTTCTCTACCATCACCCTATCAGCATCTTTGAGCATATTTTCAATGGCCTTGGCCTACCATAGCATATCTTTCCAAGGAGCACTATCTAAAGAGAAAGAAGCTAAAGTTCCTCCATAAAATCAAAAGTACAAAAAAATGAAAAAAGTGCCTTGGTGAAAACCTGGTAAACAGGCACCTTGGTAGAAAAAATAAAGATAAATCAATCCGTCTTATGGTGAAAACCACTTCGTGTGGCACCTTGGATAAGTTCCATGATAAAAACCTAGCAAAAAGGTGTCATGCATAATTATTCCTACTTGCACTCTTCACTTGGGGGCAAGTTCCTTCCATGCCATCTTATCTATCATATCTCACATTCATCTAGCCCATGAACATCGATGTTCCTTCTGCTGATCTTGACAAGGTTGAGCCTATCCATAAACTTCCTTTGCACTAATCCCAAAAAAAATCACTTATACCTTCATCACCCCTTATCTCTATTGCGCTATCATAGCTATATCCTATCCAACATTGACCCCTTGGTCTTGATCTAAATGAAGGATGAAAAAAATGAAAAACTGTTTCTCAAAAGTCTCTTGACATGTCCATTCTTTTGGACTCCATTCTTTTCATGACATCAGGTCATTGTCCTATACCCTATCTAGCACCGCTCCCTGAGCCTACATTGCTATATTCATTTTTCCCTAGCTTGGGTAATCTTGAGGAGACTGTCCTTGAAGGTCACATTCACCCTCTTCATCCATCATTGTCTTTTCACCTCATCCATCAGCTTTCTCATCCATCTGTAATGGCCTCTACCTTGCTAGACATTGGGGGCAAACCAATGTGATCTTGCTTGAGACAAGAGTAATCTCTAAAAAAATTGAAAAATTGAAAAAAAAGTCCTGAAAAAATGATCATCTTGGTAAAAACCTAGCAATAGGCACCTTGATGCATCAATAAAAAAAATTGAAAAATTGAAAAATACAAAAAAAATTGAAAAAGAAGAAAAGTGCCTTAGTGAAAACCTGGTAAATAGGCACCATGGTAGCAAAAATAGCATCTCTTCCAAGTAGGTGAAAACCTGGTAAACATGCGCCTCTTGTACTCAGCACTCCATCTATCAATGCTCAATCTTGGCATCATTCCTTTGCTTTAGTTTGTACATATCTTTCAGTCACTTTTGTGTTGCTCTGGTTCTTCTGAGAACCCTCCTGGCTTGAAACCAATCCAGAGTCATAACCTAGGGGCAATCAAATCAGATTTGTCCTCGCAGTATGAGTCAAGTCAGTTATCATTGTTTTCTACTAGGGGCATGGGTCCCCAATTTGATCACATCTTTGGTTTACACTAGAGTCATTAATCTTGTCATTTCTAAAGGACAACTCGCTACTGACACAAACAAGTGTTTCTCAACACCACAATCAACATTATTTGTTAACACTATCTTTGGACGCATCTGTGTTTCTTAACACGCATTGGATATCGCAAACGTAAATGACAGATCGATAGCAATCAAACACAAAGCACTCACAAGCACAACGGTGTTTCTCAACACCTCATACATATACACGTCTAAAAACATTGAAACTGGCTAAAGTATGCTAAACTTCTATTTGTATGTTGTCTATTCTCATTGATTTCGCTAATCTTTTCTCTGACTACTGCTTTTTGGTGTGGTCCCGATGATCTAACAATGTTAAATAAACTGGGTGTATGTGGTAAGAGCTCCTGCATTAAGGCAGAAAAGCCTCACATCCCTTGATCCTATTTATTTGTATGCCAAGGTGAGGTTGGAACTATCTCCTTGACTGTTATTTCTCTGCTTGTTTACGTAAGATCACACTCATGGTTATCTTGGCTTTGGATGCCTCGATACTGGTGTACTCTTACAACGTCAACTGGAAACAATGTTCAGGTCATCTCAGCTTTTGTGCCTCGATGCTTACGTTAGTTTCCCATATCTTATCCGATGAAAGTCATATTCATATTCTTATGGTTGCGGTGGCACCAATAAGGATTGTATTGACTTCCATGTTCCAAAAATGCTCAATGATGAAAATTTTCAACTGCTAAAGCTCTGTTGGTTGCATTTCGTGTTTTTGCTGCTTTGCCTTGTTCCTTGTCTAGCCCTTTGCAAATTTTCAGGTTTTCATGCTTAAACCTTGCCCAAGTTGTCAAAACCCTGCCAAAACCCTAGAAGCCAAGTGTTAAACGATGCATTTGAAACCCTTAGCCATGTCTTATATTTTCTCATTACCTTTTTCAGTCACTCAAGACATGTGCTTTAAGTCAAGTTGCTTGATCGCATTACCCAAAATGAATATGCCAAATCTTATTCCGATCAAGCTTTTCCTTTATGTCGCGTAGTCTCTTGAAGAAACAAAATATTCCATCAATGTCTCGAGACTTAGCGATTTTTCTTTACTTGGGTTGTCGCTTGAACTTCATAACATAAATTTTTAAAAGGAACGGGACCCACTTCAGTCGGGTGATCACGAGACAGGTCAAAGAGTCAAAGGAATGTTACCTGACTTTGCGATTCACTTCATGTCGCGTGATCGCTAGAGCAGGCCATGGCAAATAGTTAAGCTTTTCTTCAGTCGCGTGGTCTCGTGATCAAATGACAGTTAGAGGATAATAGTCCCGATTCATTGACTAACGGTTTCATGTTAAGTGTTTTCCCTTAGTCGGGATGTCGCCAGAGCAGGGCGGTGACTCAGTTTTTCAGAATGTATTAAGTGGACCAAAGAATAGATGACATCTGTCACAGAACTAGTGGTTGTCGGGAGGTCGCCAGAAGGAGGAAAGAGATCAAGCGATAAGGAGACAAAAGTGTTTTCACCCTCAGTCTCGAAGTCTCCTGATGATTTAAGGGCATGAAGAAATGTATGGCGATTAAGCGACAGCCGTGCGATGAAGGAATTAGAGGATCTGACGGTGGTCGCTAAGTCTGGTGATAAAAGTGCCCCAGGGAGAAAGTCCTTCCGACTAAGCGATTAAGGTATGTCACAAAGTCGCTCTGAACAGAATAAGGGCATGTGCTATATGATAAGGTTAAGTTAAACTTATCACCTGACTCAACGACTGAAGGTTGTCGTGTCGTCTTGAAATGAGAAATGAGCATCCAGCGACTTAGCGATAACAATGAAATGTTAAAAGGTAACGATTTGTCGCGAAGTCTGGAGAACAAGGCTGAGTTAGAGTTAACTCCATGCGACTTTGATTTCACTATAGTCGCCTGATCGCTAGAAGGACTTGGGTCAGCCAAGGTAAAAGAGTTGCATTGTCACCAAGTCTGAAGAGTAAACCATGGTTAATGAAAGTGCTCGCGACAAAGAGACTTAATGAGGTCGCGAGGTCGCCTAATAACAAGATCTATAAAAGCGGCGCCAAGTGGATGACATGACAGAGAAGATCACCCGGCGGCCAATCAGATACTTGAATTTTTAATTACTGTGTACAAAAGGTAGCTGAGATTGATGACAGAGAATGAATCAGAGAGTGCCATGTCAGCTGTCTTAACCGTTTTATGATTGCACCAAAAGATTCATGATTTAAATTTGATTTTCTGTCACCTCACGCAACTACGGCTAGGTTTTTGAACGTTTCACGACATATCAACTTAATGGCAGAACTGACGTTTCTAAATTTTGAGCCATGTACTCTGAATCCTATAGCTATAAACAGGGGAGTATGCATTCATTCTTGTTCACCGAGTTTATGATCTCAGAGCCAAGTTGTTGTTTCAGAGCGAAAAGTGATATTCTGAGCTATTCTAAGGTGATTGAAATTTCTAAGAGTACAGAGAGTTGTGCTTAGATTTGTTTCAATATCATTCAGTCAGAGATTCAAGTGCTTGCAAACATGAGTACTGCTATGAGCGTTGCATCTACTAGTGGAGGCAGCGGAGAGGAGCAAAAGGGAAAACACAGCTTCTCAGATGAGTTTCTGCAACTGCTGCTAGGGTCCACTCAGAATAGGAAGATTGATGCTGGTGAATTCAAAGATGACTTCAAGGACATCAGAGATGTAGTAACCCCAGGAACAACAGGTTATTCTCTATTCACTTATTTTTACAAAAATTCTGATAAACCTATCCCTGTGTCAAACCCTTGGATATCTGGTTTGGGTAGGTTATTGGTGCCTGATGTTTTCGTTGATGTTGACCTATTTTTGGACCTGGCTAATCACTATGATGTACTCACAAAGACCATCAAAAGGGAAGATGGCACTAACTTGCTTGTCCTAAATAGAAATTCTTTCATGCAAGCATTTGGCCTTTTTAGCACCATGTCAACCAAAATTGACATGAAGAAACAGGAGAAGAAATATAGCAATAAGCCTGGTGTTGCTAGGGGCTTATTGAAGAAGCACATACCACAAGAAATAAGAGATCATATAGGTCCTCAGGCTGAACCATACCCCTATTTTTACAAAGACATGCACTTCTATATCAAGTACAATGCCTATGCTCTTTGCCGAGTATTAGGAATAGATGGAGATGCTGAGAGAATAGGTCATGGCATCTTGATGATGGTCTTGGACCTGCAGGATATTCACTCCAGTACAAGCTATGATTATGTCCAGCATATAATCGATGAGATGCATGAAGGGTTTGTGGCTACACAAAAAAAGTTGAAAAACCCTAAGGAGAAGGAGCCCAAGTTCTTGCACTATTCAGTGTTAATGCACCTGCTCTTGTACTACAACTTCACAATCATGGAGCCCCATAATTTATCTCCACAAAGATTATTTCAAGGACATCCAAATCCTATCCAGTTTTGGGTTAGGGTTTGGAATTTTACTTCGAGGGATTGTGATTTTTGTGCTTTTGAGAATTGGATAGTGTTTCCAATAATAAAGAGTCTGGGAATCAGAAGAACCAGGATTCCCTTGAAGGTCATACAGCTGCTAAGACCTTGTGAGTATCTTGAAAATTGGCCTGGAAATCACAATTGGGGTGATTTCTATCTAGAGGAGAATTTCACCATTCTCAGAGTGTATGGGTGTGTTCATCCACCCCGTATCCTACCTTACCATGTACCAATGAGAGTAGCTGCCATGGAGTTCATCTGACAGCTAATGTTGACTGACAATGAACACTTTTCTTCACACAAGAAGGGGACCATAACCCCTAGGCAATTCAAGATTGAAAATTTCACAATAGGTAAGAATGCCATGGATGAAGTGAGCCAGTGGCTAGAGAAATTCAGGATGGGGGCAGCCCCTTACAGATACATAGACCCAGAAGGCTTCATGGCAGGGGTCAGAAAATTATATACTCCTACTATTCCAAATACAAATGTGCATTGTGAATGCATAGAGGAGGATGCTACAAGAAACAACCTGGATGAGGATGACATCCATAGGAAAAGGTTACAAATCCAAGAGTTGCTAAAGTTGCAACTACAAATAAAGAGGAATGGGCTATCCTTTGGAGGTTTTTACCCTGACCTCAATTATTTTGACAGAATCAAAGCCATGATTGAAAACTATGACATGTTTTCAGAACAGTTGGATACTGTCCTTGCAAAGAAAGGTGCTCAATCTCCTGAGCATTCTGAGTCAGACTATGACAGTGGAGATGACAGTGATTATGCAAGACCTTACTTGTCTCCTCCATCAAAACAAGTCCAAGGACAAGAAATGGCTGAGAGTTCACAGTTGCAGGGAGTTGAAGAGCCACACATCATAGACCTGACTGTTGCAACACATCCAAATGATTTAGAAGAGCCTGCAGCTAAGAGGCAGAAATTAGAACTAGGCCAACCTTTAGGAGAAGGGCAGAAGATGAAAAAGGACAAGATTAAGGACTTGATACCAGGTACCAGGTTATATGACCACAACCTGAGGAAAGCAATCAGGCAAGGCAAGAAACAATTAACTGATCCAGAGGACAAAGTTGAGATCCCACTGAGGACATGTGTGGATGAAAGATTGCTTAGTCAGCAAAAGTTCTTGGATGATGACAACTTTGTCAAGACAGAGGAATTCAAGGATTTCCTCAGATGGCACAAGGTAGAACAATTGAAATCCCAGTTACTTGTGGATGGGAAAGAGACAATTACAAATGATGCCCTTGTAGCCCTGGAAAACTATGACCCTGAAATTGAGGACATATCTCCTGAAGATGCCAGGAAGATGGTGTTAGGAAGCGGTATCCTGTTAGCTGAAGGCTGAGATCTGGCATCAGCATTTGTCATTGATCAAATTAGAAAGCAGCCTGACCTTAAAATGGTCAATGAAGTCCAGATAAGGGACATGATCAAAGGATTTGGGTATGACCCAAAATCACAAGCTTTTGCCATGTGGAATCTGAGCCCTAAAGAGCATAAGCCCCAGTTAGTAAATATACAAGAAAACATGGTGGGGAACCAGATGGT
>MU227026.1:3699983-3728816 GCA_018584345.1 Thuja plicata
TTCTTCTCTTTTCTTAGCATTTATCATTTAGCATTGTTGTTTAATTTCAAGCATGCAAATCTAATCATTAGAGCACATTCAATTTGGGTTTTAAAAAGAATATTTCACTTTTCAATTTGGTGCTTCTCAAATCAATCTTAAGTAGCTTGGATGAACAACAAACTGCATATGCATATCATCTTAGATCATTTATCATAGCTTAAATCCTTCATTTAGGTCTTTGGTGTAGTCACTGAGCTTGCAATGACCTGAGAGAAAGCTCATACTCCTGCCTTCTAGAAGGAAATAGGTCGACTCTTTTAGATATGTAGGATGAATTAATCAATATTCATTTATGTATGCAACTGAAGTACAATGACCATGTTGAAGTGTACTACTAAAGTAGAGGTCCACTTTTAGCACATACATCTTTGAGAATACCTTAATATACCTAGTCCATTATAGCATATTTTTAAAGGGGGCCATCGAAAGAATAAGATGCTTGATTCCTTCCTCCATGTTCTATCATGCATCTATTATCTCCCAAAAATGTTAAAAGGTAAAACAAAAGAGTAAAGGGAAATAATTTATGCACTAGTGAAAACCTAACAAACATGCATTTTGGACAAGTTTCATGATGAAAACCTAGTAAAAAAGCATCATGTGTAATCTATAAAATTATTGCATTATATACTTGGGGGAAGTTTCATCCATGTTATCCTATCATATCTTATCCATCATGTCCTCGATTATCCATTTTCTCTCACATCCATCATCCATATTTGCATCCACATTTCCTTTTCCACCTTTAATATTGACAAGGATAAGGATACTCATAAGTACTATGCATCCTATAAAATTCAATTTTTCCATATCCCTTTAGTCCATATTTCTTACCTTATCACACGCTTCGTTCCATCCTATCATCATCCTATCAAAATCCATACCTTGATTTTGATATAAAATAAGGATTTGAAATGAAAAATATGTTTTTAGAAACCTCTTGAGATGCCTACTCTTGTGGACCACATGTCAATTATTGTACCATATCATTACCATACCTTGCCATGTCTAATCTCTTGGCTTGGAAAAAATATATTATCCAATTTTGGATAATCTTTATAAACCAAAGTATTTCCAATGTCATAATATGCTACTTGTAACACCTTGCTAGGGAGTTCAAGAGGACAACTACTAAACACTAAAAAAATATGGATTTTGTTTTTTAAAATATAATAACGTATGGTTACACCCACAATGGAAATAGATAAATGATGCAATATATAATGTTAACATGAAAGAGTTCTAAACACTAAAACATTATACCATGTCCTCTTACGTCTCCCACCATCGCTACAAAGGAATACAAATACACATGATCTAATCTAAGAAACCATAAAGAAATAATGCACAAGTTTAATTATTAATAATCTATGTTCATTTTAAACCTCATGTCCATAGATTGCTAATTGAAATAAAATACATACAAGTACATGAGAATAATAAACCTCAATTTATCCAACTTATAGTTCCATAAATTGACATGGCATGATACAATTACATTTACATTTTCTTTACAGAGAGTATACATGACATAGTCAAGGTAGGAGGGTCTAAGAAAATGAACTATCCAACCTTGCAGCAAGAGTTACACAAAAGAAACTAGAAGATTTCAAGAAGAAAATACACAGATCTATAGTATGGAACACACATGGATAAAGCTAATTTTAGCTACTGTATGGTTAAAGCTAATTTTGACGGGGCCTCCAAAGGCAACCCGGGTGTCTCTGGGGGTGGGGGTATCATTAGAGATAGTTTTGGTAACTATTTAGGTGCCATATAAATCCCCTTCGGAATTCAGTCTAATCATAGAGCAGAGGCCTTGGCTGCCCTCAACACTATCCTGCTGGTGGAAGAATTGGGATTCAAAAGAGTCTGGCTCGAAGGTGACTCTTTAAACATTATAAATAATATTAAAGATATCAATTCCCCTTCCTGGACTATTGAGCATATCATTCTCAAAATTAAGTCTATAGTCCAATCCTTTGAGGTGTTTCACATATCTCATAATTATCAGGAGACCAATCAGGTTGCTGATTGTCTTGCCAATATTGGAGCCAAAAGCGAGGGGATTCAAAAATGGAAAGGTAATACTATGAGTAATGATGTGGTCATCTCATTTATTAATTATGATAAAATCAGGCAAAAAGAAGGAGTCATTAAAAGGGTTTTTAATGATATCAATTAATTCATCTCAGATCGGGGGGAGTTGGAATGACGTCCAAAATAATGTGAAGTACTTATCCAAGATGTGGAATTATAGTCTAATTATGAAAGCCCAAACTTTAATGTGTGCCGCTATCATCATTATAATCTTTGGCCAGTTTGCGCATGTGAAGAGGATTGTGAATCAGTTTAATAGCCTTATTCTGCCAAAGAACAACCAAAATCATAACATCTCCCAGTCTGTGAAAAAAGAGCAGGTGAAGTATTTGGCCATGGGTGGTGATCTCAGAAGGGAAGAGCCCGCAGAATGCAAGTGGAAGCAGGATAAGGAAGTGTGGAGAATCTTGAAAGGCCACGTTCATCGATATCTTCAGAGACTCCATTGTTTTGACACAGATGTATCCAAAGCCTTTGCTGATGGCTGGGATAAGGGCACGGTTAATCTTGCAGGCAAATATTTTAGCCTCAGCCTCGAGGTTCTTTCTGATATTAATGGTCTCCCGTTGGATGGTCTGAAGTACTCAAAAGAGGTGAAGGTTGGCACCAGAGCTTATAAGAAATTTCCTGTTACTGATGAGGAGAGGGCTCTTCTGGTGAAAGGTAAGAAAGACTATGTTGATATGGATAATATTGATAAAATTTGGGGTTCTATTATCAAAGTTATAATGGAATACTTCACTCTTGAGGGGAGATTCTCTAGGGTATATAATTATCATTTTGTCCTAGTTAATCACTTCAGACATGATATCCGCATTTCTTTTCCCTATTTTCTCCTTTGTTTGCTTAACCAGAGCATTACTGACTATAGAGTGAAGAATTTCCCTATCCTCCATGTTGGGCTTATTCGCCTAATAGCTTATTATGCTAGAGAGCACATTCCTGACCCTATCCCTGCCCTGATTAAAAAAAGGAAGAATGTCGGTTCTCTGTCAAAGAATCCTAAACCTAAGAAATCTTTTTTGCCCTCTGAGCCGACTTCCTCTAAGCCTCTGGAAGGGCCAAAGGTTGATAAGCATCCTAGTGATGTCATTGCCTATGTTCCTGATAAGAATGTCCTAGATCCCTCTGCTAGTCCTATCCTCCAGGAACCTGACGGTGTGAAGCTTATTCCCCAGGATACTGAGACTGAGGCTGACAAGAATACTTAGTTTGTTCTGCCTAATCCCTCTACCTAGACCCCCGTGGTGAAGGATTCAGAGGATCCTGAAATCAATAATGTCAAGGACAACCCTGAGGAAAGTCAAGAAAATCTAAAAATTGGGGAAAAGCTTAACCCTGCTCTGGAGATTATTAATACAGAAGGAAAAGAGAATACTGAGATCAAGGTTGAGGATGTTGTCAATAAAGACAAAGAGACTGATACTAATCCTATTGATAGTAATGCAGACAACTTGGGGGACAACAGCTTTAGGGTTTTGGGAGAGGAAAATTTGGATTCTCACGATTCTCCCAGCTCTGAGAAGGAGAACAAGGAAGAAGATAGTGAGAGAACTCTTCATGCTATAAAAATCCAATCTCTTCAAAGAGAAATCAGAAGGATGGATTCACAAGTCAGAAGAACTATCATCATGACCCCCCTTGAGATTGCTAAAAATAAATCCATCTAGAGTTATAATCTGGACAAATGGGTGTAGAGTGATTTGGTTGAGCTTAAGAATAGATGTATCAAATTGGAAAACAAGAACTCTGTGATCGAGGATACTATGGATACCTTTAGAAAGGAGTGTCCTCATAATGCTAATGCCCATGTGTTTGATTACGGTTCTGATATTGATGAAAAATTAAAAAAGCAGTTGAGATAGCTATGATACCTATCCAGAAGAAAACAAGCGAAAATGAGGAAATGTTAAAACATTTGCTTAGTCTGGTGAACACAAGTATGAGGTCTACTCTGGATAACTTGATCTCTCTGAGTAAAATGCTGTAAGGAAACAAAGATACCATTGACTTTACTGATACTACCCAACAGATGGGACTTGGCACTCGAACTAGGTCAAAGAAGCAGAAGGTTGATGATCAGGATATTCAGAGGCTGAAAGACAATGTGAAGACTATGTAGACTCAGCTAGAGGAATCTGAGAGCTTCTTGAAGTCTTTGTCTTGACCTCGGTGCTGGTGGCTTTCTTTCTTTGTTTCTCTTCCAACGTCTTTTTTGTTTTTTGCTTGGTAGGTGCTTATTGTTGAATCTGGGAGTTGTCCCTTTGTAGCCTGCTCCTTTCCTTGTGGTAGCTTGTTGTTCTTTGGGTTTTCATGCTTATCTCTCTTCTCTTTTGTTAAAGGGTTTCGGGGTCCCTTCAAAACTTATTTTTACCATAATAAAAAACACACATGGAACCTTTTTCCTTAATAGGTAAAACAATTAAAAATATTTGAAATAGCAATCCACATGCCCAGCTCAAATGCTAGGGACTTATTACAAAGAAAATTAATTATCATTCCTGACCTATGACTGTAATAGTCTTCTTCAAACCCTAGCTTACTGCCTTTGATCTCTGGCTTCCTTCTACAAAACAAGGACAAAGTCCAACCTAAATACATGACCGCAACCCAACAGATCAACCTCAATATTACATTTCCCAAGAGAAATAAAACGTGTTACAACTAACTCCCAATCGACCTCCGATCAAAGATCTTTAACCAAAAAATAAATCACAAGGAGCAATCATAAAAAAATTTTGGCCAAGCACATTGCTACATAGGAAAATGAGTCATCAACACCATCGATCAAGGAAATCCAACAAAGGATCCAAAAACTAACTGGTGCAAGAACATGAAGAACGCATTCTAACATAGCAAAGAATCTAGGATAACTTTAGGTGTGATACTCCTAATAAATTGCAATCACGGGAAAATATTCCTAATGATCTCTATAACACGAATCTATGATCGTAACCGCCAAGGATATGTAGAAATTGACTATGATAGGAAACACTACAACCAGTGACCAGGAACATAAAAAAACACAAATGTTTTTGGTTGATGCAATATTTCAATGAACCCAAGATGCTCATGCATCAGACACCCATGGTTATTTGAAAAGTGAGTCTCTCACTTTGCTAAGATGAAGGAAAAACAAATCGGTTTAACTCCACCTGATAAATCCATGAAGAATACTCAACTGTTTTTTTCTTCCACGTAACAAGATATTCCTCATATTGCTTTCTTCTAGTGCTTTGACCAATTCTGGTATCCAAGGTATGTTCAACCTCCTCCTTCTATTTCTTAGGATACTGTAATTCTCTCTCTAATCCATCTCCCTCATTTCTATTTGATTCATGATATTCATACAAGTCTTCTATGTTGAATATAATTTATATGTTCATGTCCGTTGGTAACTCAACTTCATAAGCATTCCCCGAATCAAAATTTCTCAGAATCCTAAAAAGTCCAAACTTCTTCATCTTCAAATCACTAAAGGTGCCAAGTAGAAATATACCTTTTCTTAGGAAAATCATCACTTCAACACCAACTTCAAAATCCTTATGTTTCCTCTTCCTATCATCTCTCTCCTTATACTTATCATTCATGCCTTCCAAATGTTTCTGAATTCTATCATGTGAATCCTTCATATGATCGGTAAACTATTTTGCTTTAGCACTCCCCTTTTCTTGAACACTGATATCCCTCAATTCTATAACTCCTTTAGGATGTAAACCATAAATTTTCTCAAAAGGTGTTCTCCTAGTACTCCTATTCACTAAATTATTATCATAAAATTTTGCTTGTGCCAAAACCAAATCCCAATTACCCACCTTTTCACCAACCAAATATCTCAGTAGATTACCCAAACTCCTATTAACAACTTCAATCTATCCATCAGTCAATGGGTGAAATGTAGAACTAAAATTCAATTCTGTGTTAAGCTTCCTCTAAAGTGTCCTCCAAAAATATGCAAGAAACTTAGTATCCCTAGTTGAAACAACGCCATTAGGCAATCCATGCAATTTGACAATGTCCTTGAAAAAAATCAGTTATATGTACTACATCTGATGTCTTCTTATAAGGAATGAAATGAGACATCTTTGAAAACCTATCAACCACCACAAACATTGAATCATTACCTCTTTGGGTCTTTGGAAAACCAAGCACAAAATTGATGCTAATCTCCTCCCAAGGATTCTCTAGTACAGGTAATGGTGTATACAATCCAGTATTATGACTATTCCCTTTAGCAACTTGACAATTCATGCGAATGAAATTCCTAACATCCTTATTAATCTATGGAAAATAATATTGCTCCTTGATAAATGCCACTATTTTATCAATCCCAAAGTGTCCAATTAATCCTCCACAATGTTTCTCCTTAATCAGACTTTTTGTCATAGATACTCTTGTTATACACAACTGAACTCCTTTGAACAACAATACATCTTGAATGAAATAATCCAACAAAGAACTCCTATCGATAACCAAAGGTTCTTTAAAAAAATTCCAAGGTTCAAAAAATCAAGATCATCCTTATACAAAGTCTTCGATTCATCAAATCCAAGCACTGTCACCTTCATCTCTATCATAAGATTCCTTCTCCTACTCAATGCATCAACAACTTTATTAGACTTACCACTCCTATGCTTGAACACAAATGAGTAACTCTTTAAGAGTTCAACCCATCTCATATGTCTCTGATTTAACTTACTCTAACTATGCAAATACTGTAAAACCTGATGATCAGTATACAACACAAACTCCTTAGGAAATAAGTAATGTCTCCACTTCTTCAAATCTTGAATAATAGCATAAAATTCTTGATCATAAACAAAATACTTCCTCCTTGCATCTTTCAAATTTTCACTAATGTAATCAACCGGTCTACCTTCTTGACTCAGTACTGCTCAGATTACACTTCTACTAGCATCACATTCTACTTGAAATACCTTACTAAAATCTAGTAGTTCTAACACAGGTTGTTCAGTTACCTTTTAATTCAAAAAATCAAAGCTTCTTTGTGCTCCATGTGTCCATTTGAATTCCTTTTTATCTCACCTCATTTTCTTAGTCATAGCATTGCAAACAAAATTGAAATTCCTAATGAACTTCCTATAAATACTTGCCAAGCCATGAAATGATCTTACCTCACTAACACTTTTAGGTTTAGGACACTCAACAATTTCACTAACCTTCTTAGGATTCATCTTCAATCCTTCGACAAAAATTACAAATCTAAGGTACACAAGCCCATTCTTCATAAAAGTACACTTTTTCAAATTTATTAGCAACTTCTCCTCTCTTAACGTCTACAATACTTGCCTTACATGCAACAGGTGTTCCTCTTTTGTCTTACTGAAAATCAGAATGTCATCCAAATAAACTATGACAAACTTACCCAGAAATTCCTTCAACAACATTCATAAACCTCATGAAAGTACTTGGTGCATTAGACAAACCAAAAGGCATTACTAACCACTCATACAAGGCTTCTATAGTCTTAAAAGTAGTCTTCCATTCATCACCTTCTCTTATTCAAATACGATGATAACCACTCTTCAAATCAATCTTTGTGAAATACTTAGCTCCACTCAAGAAATCCATTATGTCATCCATCCTAGGTAAAGGAAATTGGTACTTAATAGTAATCTTGTTTATTGGTCTATAATCTACACACATCCTCCACTGTCCATCCTTCTTAGGTGCCAATATTGCAAGTACTACACAAGGACTCAAAATTTCTCTGATTAATCCTTTTTGAAAAAACTCATGTACTTGTCTATTCAACTCCTCATTCTCTGCATGTGTCAATTGGTGAGCTGATTTATTAGAAAAACTAGCTAGACATGAATTAGATCCATGCAATGAATAATACTCCTAACCGATAAAAAACCACTAGGTACATTATTTGAAATCATATTTGCATACTTATCCAGCATGTTCTTAATCTCTTTAGGGTATTCACCGCTCAGATCTACATTCACAGTCTTCCTTGGAACAATAGAAAAATAAACATTCTCATGTCTCATTCCCTCCAAGAATTTCCTTCCATCAACCATCCAAACTCTAGTACTGGTACAAAATTCCCCTTTAAAATATTCCTCCAAAGGCATCAATCTTTGTTTCATACCATTAGCCACAAAAGTATATGTGTTTCTTCTCCCATCATGTATATCTTGTCTATCATACTGCCAAGGTCTACCCAAAAAAATATGAAATACGTCCATAGGCATTATATCACACAAGACTTCATCATGATATTTCCCTATTTTCAACTTAACCCAACATTGTTCACTTACCAACACCTTTTGATCATCTTTTATCCATGCAATCTCATAGGTTTTGAAATGTTTCAATCTCTGCAACTGTAACTTGTCTACCATTTCTTGAGATACCAAATTCTGAGAACTACCACCATCAACAACAACTTTACATACCTTACCACCAACAAGACATCTGGTTCGATACAGGTTCTTTCTTTGCCAAGAGTTCTCCATCTTTTCATCATGGTACAAGGTTCTCCTTATGATCAATGTCTCTCCTTTTTCGGCCTGATTATTGTTAACTAATTCAAAATATCCCTCTTCTTCCAAAAGATTTGTACTTCTCTAACTTTTTTTTATTCTTATAGATCCACCTTGTTTTCACTCAAAGGCCCTATGACCTTCTCCACCACACTTGAAACAAGTTCCCTTAAACACCCTTTTATAATCGCTTCAGTATCCCTCATTGCTATAACCACCTCTATAAGAATTCCTTTCATGATTCTTCTCCTCTATCTTCCCTTTGTCAGAGTCTCCAACCCATCTACCACCTCTACCTATCTGGAATCTTCCACCTCTACCTCTTTGTCTTTGGTCTTGCCTTGTATTCAACTTGTCGCTTGCCTTTAGGGCATACTGGTAAGCATCTTCCACATTTCCAATCTTGATCATTCTACGATCCTCTTGTATTGACATCCTTAAACCATTCAGGTATCTTGCAACTCTCTCTACTTCATCCTCTTTAAATCCATACCTAATATCCAACTTGTAGAACTCCTTGGTGTATTGTATAAAACCAAAATACATAAAAGCATGATATAACAAAAGACATAAAAGCATGATATAACAAAATTAACATAAGGACCCATTTATATCAATACATCCAATAATGTCTTAAGCTGTAGATGGAATATCAAATAAACATCATACTGAATTGGATCCATGAGCATGATCCAAACTTCGATTTCAAGAAACATCTCATATAATACTAACAATAGTATGGAATCCTTTCCAATAGTTAAAAACATATGTTCACCATGAACCCTTCATACACCACAATTATAACAACTCTTCATAAATCTATGTCAAAACACCATAGTACCATTTAACAATTAAAGACAACCAAAGAAATTCACCTCAAACCCCCTACGCCTCAAGTAACATAAGAGATTCTCAAACACCCCCAACTCAAAACATAAAGCATTTATCTCCAAAAAGTCTCATATAGAAAGTAATCAAAATCACACTCCTAGGTTTAAAAGTTACACACAAACACCTTAATAATGTACCATATCAATTGTTAATACCTTAAATAATTAATTATAATCAACATATTCTAAATTTGACTTGACTACTTCTTCCCAGCATAACAAATATATTTACTTAAAATTCAACACTTACAAATTATCTTGAAGCTTTTAGCAAAGACAACTATTCCACAATTAATATTATTTATTTAATAAATAGTAGACTTCTCAAAAGGGTTATTTAAACATTTATAAAAAGATATTAAAAGAAAGTTGGAAGGTATAAAAAGATATTAAAAGAAAGTTGGAAGGAATACACAAGTGATAGCTTAAATTTCTAATTTGAAAATTAAATGAACTTATGATCTAAATTACAATTTGAACCACATAAAATTCCTAACATGTAGATTGATAAAAATAATTATATTTTATTAATAATTTACTTTTTTTAAAAACATTCTAAACCCTTTCTAGGAGAGTAAAACAATAAATACAATCTATTTCTTATTTAAAAGGAATATAATTTCCTAGCTATCATGTTTAGATTTAAAAAAAAAAACAATTCTTAATTAGATTTCAAAGTTACTTAGCAAAACAACTTATTAGTACTTGTCGTTAGGCAAATACTATTGCAATGAAATTTACTTAACTAGCTATTAAAAAAATCTCCTTAAACCAATTGTAAACAAGTATTTTTTATATTTGTAAAATTGTTATTTTTTAAGTTTATAAATTAAAAAAATTATTTCTCTTCGCATTCATTGGATAATTTTTTTTGGATCTTAGACACCGCTTTTTCAAGTAGGAGTGCACCATCAAAGTTTTCCATTGCTATTTTAGAGGATTGCTATTTTAGAGGATATGGGTGTAGTTGTTTTTTCCTACTCGTTGCATGGCTTTCCTGTCCCACATTGTGCTCGTCTGTTTCTTTCCTGTCCCACATTGTGCGCCGTCTGTTTCTCTACTTACGGTATTTTGAGCTTCATTCAAACTTGTTCTTTTCAGTTTGCTTCATTTCATTTCCAGTCTCAGTAGATTGAATACTTTTTATGTAAGTATTAGTGCTTCATTTTTCCTGTTTCAGTAGATTGAATTTTCTTTATGTAAGTATTAGTGCTTCGTTTCATTTCCAGTTTTAGTAGATTGAATTTTTTTTGGGGCACTTACTTCTAGGGTTTAAGCCTATTTTCTAGGGTTTAAGCCTATTTTTTTAAAATATTTAGTTTCAGTAGATTGAATTTTTTTTTTGGGCACTTAATTCTAGGGTTTAAACCTATTTTTTGAAAATATGTAGTTGTTTCGGTGTTTCAATTATGGGTGAATAACTGACACTGGATAATGGCATGTCAAAGCTGTAGTAGGCAGCGAAGTTTGAAAATGATGTCTCCCCATCCAAACCGCAGCGCTTCTGCTTCTGCTACTGCTGCCTATGTTCTAGGCCTTGCACTGAATGATCATGCATTTCATTTCCTCTGATTGACCAGAGTGTTGTCTTCCGAACAACACTCTAAAAGATTAAAGCTCATAAAATATTTTTTCTGAAATCAGTTGTGTATGTTTTGTATTAATGAAGATTGTTTCTCAAATCAGTTGTGTATGTTTTGTAAATTCAGTTGTGTATTTTTCTGAAATCAGTTGTGTATGTTTTGTATTAATGAAGATTGTTTCTCAAATCAGTTGTGTATGTTTTGTAAATTCAGTTGTGTATGTTTTATATCAATGTTCCAGATCACTTTTGTATCGATGATTGAATGTGATCGTCATACTCCAGAATGCCCAAGAAAACAAATTGAGCCTCTTATGAACCTACAAAGAAGATAATCATTTATGGGACAAGAAATGAATCAATAACAGTTAACCTGTTTAAGAAAGAGTCATATTCCTATACATCTGTTGAAGCCTTAGCAGTGTTGCCCTCATCTTTCATAAGGCCTGCTATGATCAAAATTTTTGCATCGATCACAACAAAGCCAAAAGTTGTTCTTGTTCTTGATGGACCGGGAATAGGTGGAAGACTTGTCCATTTTCCTTTGAGAGAGTTAAGAAGCTGCCACTGAACGCACTTACCATTTGAATCTTCTATAAATGCATAAATCCATTCTTCCGGGGTACTAGTATATTTTCTCACCATATAGAACTCTTTGCTCTGAATTAATTTCCTCCATGACTTACAAACAGGCCCCAAAGACTGAAAGTGCACTTGCGACACTAATGCAAGGCAATTCTTTGCAACATCATCAGTCAGTCCTGGAATAAGGGAACTTTCAAATTCAATGGGATTAATTTTAGTGCTTGATCTCTTTGATGTGTCAGAGCTATCCATTTTTGTGGGTCTTTGCCTTTGTGGTTTATAATTCATTTTTGTGGGCCTTTGTCTTAGTGGTTTATAATTCTTGATTTTTTTTCTTTTTGAAAGAGGGATATACACCTTTGTTCTAGAGTTATGAATCGAGTTATGAATCAGTGAGGTCATAGATAGGAAACCTCATCCTCATTTAAACATTCAATGATAGCACCCCAGCCAACCTCGAAACTTAATACAAAAACAACAACAACACAACAGAATTATCACATCATGATAATGCCCACTAAATGATTCTTGATCTTCAAAACTAACTACCAAACACATTAAAATTATAACTAGCACTTGCCATTACAGCTCAGAAACAAAATTTACATTTTGAATAATTATAGTCCAGCGCCAGGGGCTTATCAATCTGGCATTTTCCTATGCAAAGACAGAGTTAAAGCCTAAAGAAAGTTGAAACTGAAGCATTTCACAGCCTTCAAACTATCTGATGTAAGCGAATTTAATGCCAGATTTAGAAGGTAAAATAAACCCAATAGACTGATCAACAAGAAATCGTTTGCAACAACAGTGCATACAAGATAATAAGCAGTTCTTTCTTATTTCACATCATATATACAAATATAATCATCCCATATATGCCCTACAGGGCATTCTGATGGAGACACAGTGTATGGAGGGCTTAATTGGTTGAATGGAAGGCAGAAAGTTCTAAGAAGTCACAGAGGACTTTCATAAGCTCTAATTAAACTATTGAATTATGCAAGGTATGAACAGTCAAAGGGACTATAATAAAATGAAGACGTAGCAGGGTTCAACAGTTCATACTACAGAGTGTAGGATTGTTTCTTCTAAAATCCCCAAATCTACACTTTTATTTTAGATGGATTGCCAATCTTATGTACCTTGAAAATTTTCTACCTAGTTCACAAACTGAAAACAGTAAAGAAAACAAACATTAGCCTTGACGAATGGATTGCTTCAAACTCCAACAAACTGAACAAGTTTTGGAAAGAGATCCTTTCAATCAAATGAAAGAGACAATAGTAAGGCAGTTTCAAACTCAACTTGAAAAGCTCAACAAATATTGAGGGAGCTGAGACAAAATAAAGCATCTCACACATCATATTGCCAAAGGAAATGTACCTTTACAATTCTCTACCAATCCCATAAACTGAAAATAGTTAAAAACACCCTTGCCATTACATCTCAGAAAAAAATTGAAGGTGGTATTTTATAATCTGACACATTTGCTGAAGTTACTGGTGCAGTAAAAGGGATAAAGGGTGAAGAAAACTTCCTTGCTGATCAAGATGAGCCTCCATTCTAGCTAGACCAAAGACAGAAGCTTATAAGTCGAGTAATATTATGTGACACTTGGGTATATATTCTAGTATTCATACCTCCGTTATCGCCCAATGCCAGGGGATAATAATTATTAATTACATTTGAAAATAGTTACTGGAAGTAATCTCATCCTCCTGATGCTGGGAAAATCATAATTGCGCATGAACGTTCAGCAATAGAACACATTTCTGCTACAATTTTCCAGTCAGGCATCTTAAAATGGATAAAACTCAATCTGCCCTTCAAATTCAGAGAATTTGAAACCATTTACTTTGCCTTCATGCAACTCGCCTGATTGCCAACTGTCCAAACAACTAGTTATTTATATCTGTGCAACCACCAAGATCATCCACCTCTTCCCTCCATGCAAAACTTAAAAAGTGCAATCGCCAAGGTTGGTTTTTGTGAAGCCGTCTGCAAAACCAATTACACTGCGCCAAAATAGTTTAATTGTATTGAAAGTTTACACGTCCAGTATTTCAATATCAAGGTTTTGTAATTTTATTCGGTGCTCAAGCAAAGTTATTAGATATAATTTTTTACATATATTCTACAGAATAACAGACAAAGTCTTGCTACAGAAGTCAAAACATTTGTTGATAATAATTGGGAGAAAGAAAACTTTCTTTTTCAATAGCATAGTTAGTCTTGACAATATTATCACAATTTGAGAGGGCCCGAATTGACTCATGAGTTAGCTCAAAACACAGTTATTGCGATTATAAATATTATTTACAATTTATTAAAAGTAAAACTATTTACACATATTAAGGCAAATACTATTGCATTTAGTTTGCACAATTCGTGAATTAGTTTTAGGCCAATCAACCAATCCTAAATCACTATTTTTTACTGTTAGAATATTTCTAATGTTTATAATATATAATTCATCTATAATTTAAAAAAAAAAATGTTTGACTTATGTTTTGGTGTGATCTTTGACCACAATTCTTAAGACGTTAAGCTGCCGCTCAAAAACTCAATTCAAATTATTGTGTTTGAATACAAATATCACGAGACTAAAAATATTATCATTACAAGCCCTTTATTTTATGCCTCTCTTCTATTTACTTTTGTAATAGAGATTCAGATTTTACCTGAACTTCAACCAGCCATACGTATTTGAGCCATTAGAAACAGTAGATGGGATTATGGTATTTTTACTTGTTGCTGAGTCATGTCTGTAGCATCTTGTGTAAGTTTTATTGCATTTCTTTCTTTGTGCATATACATTACTCTTTTTAATTTTCATGTTCATTTGTTTTTTAATTATTGTTAATGTAAGAATGGTCTGCCTTAAGTATCAATTTGTTTGATTTTCATTTCTTACGTTTTTTAATTTGGCATTCCAATTAACTGCCAAAACACTTTTCACATGCGTTCCAATTACCTGCCAAATCACTGCAATTTATTGTGCCTTCTAGTGCTGAAATATATATTTATTCTTGTATCATATTTAAACATTTCTCATCTTCTTTAATGAGGTTCTGAAATATTTAAAGTTCCAATGTTGGTTATTGAAGCATCTATGTGATATTTCAACATATCTTATCTTCCTTTTGTTTTAATGGTAGGCATAGGGTATTGGGCATTTTGTGTTGCTGAAATTGAATTTATGTGTTTTCATTTATTATTTTCTCTCTCTATATAAAAGCAAGCAAACAAGAATTAAGTTAATCTTGGAACATACATATTAATTTTATATATGTTTTTGAATTAAGCAACAATAAGAGGGTGTTGGCCAGAGGTATAGTAAAAGCTAATTAGAGCAGAATTAACCTTCTACCTCTATCAAAAATCAAAATGATAAAACTAAACCAGTACGGATGTAAAGTGTCAAAACCTCTCAAACGGATAGTATCAAGTTTAACTAGCATAAAACATAAACCATGACACGCAAGGCCATTAACCATACTTAAAGTATTAAACTTATAATTGAAATTTAAAAAAATAGCCCAAACATAGGGCTTGAAGTTAGTAGTGCCACAGTTCACAACACCTCCCCGGTCCAGCAACAGAGTTATTTTCCATCCCATAAGCGCTTAGATAGCAACAGGTCAACCCACTCCTCATTTAGAAATTTGAAGAGCTCACGGTTACCTTCCACAGACTCCTCCCCATCAGAAGCCTTCTCATTCATCAGACAGTGTAGTAGAGGAAGCATGCATGACCTTGAGGGAAAATTTACTGACATCAGCCAGTCTCTTGTTTGTATTAGCCAGGTCTTGTTAAGTTTAGTCACCATGTTTGTTATTTTCCATCCCATAAGCGCTTAGACAGCAACAGGTCAGCCCACTCCTCATTCAGAAATTTGAAGATCTCACGGTTACCTTCTACAGAGTCCTCCCCATCAGAAGTCTTCTCATTCAACAAATAAAGTGTAGTAGAGGAAGCATGCATGACCTTGAGGGTGAATTTACTAACATCAGTCAGTCTCTTGTTTGTATTATCCAAGTCTCTGTTAATTTTGGTCACCGTGTTCGTTATTTTCCATCCCATAAGCGCTTAGACAGCAACAGGTCAACCCACTCCTCATTCAGAAATTTGAAGAGCTCACGGTTACCTTCCACAGACTTCTCCCCATCAAAATCTTTCTCATTCAGCAGACAAAGTGTAGTAGAGGAAGCATGCAAGACCTTGAGGGAGAATTTACTGACATCAGTCAGTCTCTTGTTTGTATTAGCCAGGTCCTATTAAGTTTGGTCACCGTGTTCATTATTTTCCATCCCATAAGCGCTTAGACAACAACTGGTCAGCCCACTCCTCATTCAAAAATTTGAAGATCTCACGGTTACCTTCCACAAACTCCTCCCCATTAGAAGCCTTCTCATTCAACAAACAAAGTGTAGTAGAGGAAGCATGGATGACCTTGAGGGTGAATTTATTGACATCAGCCAGTCTCTTGTTTGTATTAGCCAAGTCCCTGTTAATTTTGGTCACTATGTTCGTTATTTTCCATCCCATAAGCGCTTAGAAAGCAACAGGTCAGCCCACTCCTCATTCAGAAATTTGAAGAGCTCACGATTACCTTCCACAGACTCCTCCCCATCAGAAGCCTTCTCATTCAATAGACAAAGTGTAGTAGAGGAAGCATGCATGACCTTGAGGGCAAATTTACTGACATTAGCCAGTCTCTTGTTTGTATTAGCCAAGTCCTTATTAAGTTTGGTCACTGTGCTCTCCAGATTTGCAATCTGGTACTTAATCCTTCCCACCAAGATGCCTCCCGTAGCAATTTTGGTGTCCTCAACCATAGTGGCTTTATCAGTAATGGGGGCATTGTCCTCTTTACCCTCTTCAGCTTCAGTAGTGTGGGTGTCCTTTTCCTCCTCTTGATTAGAGCCATTGTTATCCTCTTCCCTGCTGGGAGAGCCCACAGAGGCATCCTCATGGTTGAGCAATTATTTCATTGCTCTTTTACCCTTTTCTTTAGCTAGGCAGGAGGAGTGGCAGGTAGTGTTGGGTTGTAGGTTGGTATCCTGAGGGCATTCCAGGTTAATGAATATCTTTTTACATCTTTTAGAGGGTTGCTGGGAAGCATCTTCAGGGGTTATGCCATGTTTGGACCCAACCCGAGAGGCAGGGGTAGGGTGGGTTTCATAAGACTTGTGGCTAGCATCAGGGGTAGAACAACCAATAGATCCCGAGGGCGTGGGAAAACCCTGATTGAGGGAGACCGAAGGTGATAGAGGTTGTTGGGTAGCTTGGGTGATTTCAACAACAGGGGGAGGGCATAGGGCACGTTGGAAATTATAAATTATAAAAATTAGCCCCTGGTGGAGATAAATAGGTTTTTTCCCTAGAGAAATTGACTCATTCACATTAGTAACATTCGACTCTAAAGCATGTAATAGGTAAAACGACAAAGAAATAAAAATCTTGTGCCTTAGGTGGTTTAAGAACGAAAGGTGGTAGTTATAAAATGTATAGTATCTGCCCTCCAGTGTGAAGGACTTCATAACCAACTTGCACATTTTAGGCCAAAACTCGAGTAGGTCTGTAGTGCTGTATCTACCATTTTTGGACACCAGCTTGTCTTCATTTGTGAAAAACTGAATGAATTCATTTTTGGCCTGCATTTTTGTGGGTTTTTTTCCATTTGCGGCATGTAGTAGGCATCCCCATAGATTTTCCTATGACTTCTTCACTAATTTCAAAGGTTATCCCGTTAATGGTGACTTTTCTTTCGTTCTAAGTCTTCACAAACTTTCGCGAGATCATTTTATCATGGCCCGTGAGGTTCTTCATGAAGGGCAAAATCCCTCCCTCTTTGCAGAAGTACATTACCACAGGGTCCAAGGAAAATTCTTCCTCAATCTTGTCTGGTTCAATCCTGTCATTCCCCACCCATTTTAGCAGAGATCAGAAAAGCAACCCACACCTAGAAATTGGTCGAGCGAGAGTTGCTCTTAGTCCAACCATTGCATTCACCCTCAAAAGAATAGAAACTTGAACACTAATTAAAACCAGAGCTGTTGCGAGAAATGGCGGAATGAAAATCACAACTTAGCCAAAAAATCTTATTATTTCGAGGGCCATAATTATGGCAGTAATTGTCTTTTGCCTCATAAATCACCTCCAGAGACGCCACCGGGGTTAACACGTGGGAACAACGCTGTAAAATGTAAACATCATCAATTTGATCCTCCCTAAATATTTTTCAATCCTCTGTATTTCGCACTTGCCTTAAAACCCATTTAATATAATTATGACACTTAAAAGGTACCATGACACAGCCCAACCATGTCAACCTCATGTTAGAAATAAAGAGCCCACTGGTGGAATCTATGTGGCAATTAAGGTGGAGACTAGCGATAGTGGGGAGAAAAAATGAGCCCCTAGGCCCATGCTTTGGCACCCAAACCAAAATTTGGTTGTTAAACATCATGGAGCTTGATGTTAGTATCTCTCATTTCCCTCCTAAGAAGGTTCTAAGTATCCTTAGGAAGCTGATTGGCATCCCTCCAACACCGTAGCCTGTCCAGCTGCAGACCAACAACCGCCATAGAGTCTGCGGCCGAGTTACCTTCCCTGTAAGTGTGCCTGATGTTGGTCCTACGAAGTCCTCCCATCAAGCCTTTAATCTCTGAAAGAATGGGGTCAACCTTCCAGCCAACTAGGGAATTTCCAAGAACAGCCTCGATAATAATTTTGGAATCCCCCTCAATTTCAATGTTATTACATCCCAGGCTAATAGCAATTTTCAGGCCCCAAAGGAGAGCCATTCCCTCAGCTTGGTTAACAGTTTGGTTGTGTAGGGGACCAGAAAAAGCAGCCAACATTCGCCCCCATTGGTCACAAATGATACCTCCACCTGCCTGCAACACTCCCCGGGCATACCCGTCAAAGTTAAGTTTGTGCCATTAAGGCTGTGGTGGGGACCAAACAGTAGCCATTCTAGCTGCGAGTTTGGTATTGTCATATATGGTAAACCCCTTTTCAATTCCCCAATATCTAGTAGTTCTCCAATTAGTATCAGAGGGGGGAAGATCTGGGCTCTTCTAGTGGGCCATCATCAAATTCTCTTGTAATAGTTTGAGTCCCAGATGGAAGACTTCCTTTTTAGAGAGTTCAATATCCTTGAAGATCCTATTGTTGTGCTCCTTCCAAATAATCTAGCAAAAGATGGGAGGGATTTGATTCTATGGAAGTTTTATCAGTGGGTGTTGAGAAGGGGAGTGCCAGTCATGAATCCTATCCTGGATATTCTTATTGGGAACCCAGAGGATGTTAAGATGAGAGAGGATCTCCTGCCAGATTTCAACGGCAAAATCACAGTGCAGCAAGAGGTGGTTTATACTTTCCTCCTCCTTCTTACATAGACAACATCTGTTAGCATGAATAAATCCCCATTTTACCAGATTATCAAGGGTGAGGATTTTGCCATGTAGCACCATCCACCAAAAGAAGTTCACCTTAGGGATTAATTGGGGATGCCAAACATTCTTCCAGCATGAAGTGTTAGCAGTTTCATTGATCAACAAACCATAAGCCAATTTAACAGAAAACCCCCATGTTAGGTCAATCAATAAGGGGAATGCACACCGTAATCAACAATTCACTGAGTCTGGTTGCCAAGTTGGTGAGGTTATGTCTTCCCTACAGGTGTGGGAGGAGGTCAATCCATTTACCATTGATAATGAAGTTTGAAACTAGGGAACCAACTCCAAGAGTCAGGATGTTTCTTAACTGAGAGAATCTGGAGGTCCCAAGAGTGATGTCAGGAAGCCAATGGTCATCCCTGAAACAGATCTCCTTGCCATTGCCCAATAGCCACGTGCCCCCTTTTCCATAATACCTCTACATTTGAGAATGATGTTCCAAATTTTGGATCTCCCAGGGTGGCCCTGAACCATGTAGATTTTACAAAAGCGACCCCCATCCAGGTACTTTGCCTCCATAATTTTGCACCAATCAGTTGATCGAAGAATCATAGTCCAGGCAACCTTGGAAATCAGGGCTCTGTTGAGGTTGAGAATTTTTCTAAGACCCAAGCCTCAAGGGATTTAGGAAGAAAAAACTTATCCCAGCTAACCAGGGGATGCACTTCTTATCCTCTGACCTAGACCAAAGGAAGGTACGTTGAATTTTTTCTAGCTTCTCAACCATGAAACCACATATTTTAAAAATAGAAAGGAAATACATAGGAATGCCTTGAAGGGAAGCAACAAGAAGTTGGAGCTTACCGACGCTACTGAGGAGCTTACCTTTCCAGCTTGCCAGCTTTCTTTGGGTCCGCTCAAGAATGGTGTTCTATAATTCATTCTTCACATCTTTGACAATCAATGGGAGGATGAGATAAGTGCAGGCAAAGAGCGTATCAGCCTTGCAGCCCAAAATCCTCCAAACTTTGTCCTGAACTACATTATCAGTGTTAAAGAAGAACATTCTTCTTTTATGATAGTTGATATGTTGACCCGAAGCAGTAGCATAACTATCAAGAAGCCGCTTCCACATACGGGCTTCTCTAACCGCAGAGCCACCGAAAAAAAGGTATCATCCACAAATTGTTGCAGGATCGCTGGCAGAAGGGTAGTGGTCGGTTTTATCCCCTCAATTTCTCTGTTTTGGACCATCTGCATCATGTTATGTCCCAGTACCTCAGCAAGAAGTATAAAGAGGTAGGGAGAAAGGGGGTCCCCTTGGTGGAGTCCCTTGTTCAGAGTAAATTTAGCATCTAACCAAAAATCTCATTGTTTCCAAGCAAGCCTTGATAAGCACAATAAAATCTTCATAAAAACCAAAAGCAGCTAAAACCTTGTAGAGAAAGGTTCAATTGACTTTGTCATAGGGTTTCGAAACATCTAGTTTGAGGGCCATCCCAGCAGCTTTACTACGATCAATAGAGCGCATAATTTCATGGGTGGTAATGGCCGCATCCATAATTTTCCTTCCAGGCACAAATCTCTTCTGGTTAGGGATGATTATTTTGTCAAGTAGAGCTTTAATACGATTGACCATAACTTTCGAGAAGACTTTATAAAGTGTATTGCAGAGGCTTATTGGCCGGAAGTCCTCCATAGCCTTGGGCTCTACACACTTGGGGACCAACACAATATAGGTGTCATTAAGTTGCTTTAGGATTTTCCTGCACCTGATGAAGTCCTGGGCAACTCTGGTCACATCAGCTCCAACAATATCCCATAATTCCTAGAAGAAGGTCAGGGGGAAGCCATCTGGGCCAGGGACCTTATAGGGTCCCATGGAGAACACTGCCTTGCGAACCTTTTTGTTAGTAACCCTGGAGAGGAGGAACTTCTATTAGCGTTATTGATAGCCCTTGGAAGTTGTGAAATGAGTTGGTCTTAGAGGCTCTCGGAGTTTCCATAATTCAAATTAGTGAAGGATCAAATTAAATAGTCAGTGGCTAAATCACTAAGCTGAACTAGGTCAGACATTTTGACTACCCCAGAAATTTGCAGGGTGTCAATGGAATTTTGTTTCTTGTGCTTGCATACAAACTGATGGAAAAAGGTTGTGTTACGGTCTCCCTCCTTAAGCCATAAGACCCTGGACCTCTACTTCTAGAAAACTTCTTCATTAGCCAGAGTATCCTTGCAGCTTTTTCTAGTTTTTTCTTCTTCCATGTGTAGATCAGATGACATGTCACCTTCCACTATTTTCCCTTGGAGAGCATCCAGTTTCTCTGATAACGCCTTCTTAGTTTGGAAAATGTCTCCAAAGGTGGTTTTGTTCCAACCTTTAACAACACCTCTAGTGAGATCCAGTATGGAAGCAACCCGAAACATGGTTGTGCCTTTGACCGGTGTCGACCATCATTATTTGATCCTTTCCCAGAAGCTAGGGTGAGAGACCCACATAATTTCATACCTAAAAGGTGCAGGGTATGGGTATCGCACATCCATCCACTTAAGCAGTAGGGGTTATGATTCAACGTAGTCCTTGGTAGAGCAACCAATGATGAGGTCGACCCAAAATCCCACATTGAGGATAGGAAGACACGGTCTAGGAGAACCTTGATGAGGTGGTTCCCTTTTTTGTTGTTGGTCCAAGTGAAGGGATTACCCCTTAGCTCAACATCATAAAGACCATTGGTACAAAAAAAGCTAGCTAAGTCCCCCGTGCTGGTATAATCCATATTACCTCCGCTTTTTTCAGATGGGAACAAGGTTGAGTTGAAATCCCTTGCCACCATCAGTTTTGAGTCTTGGAGGGGTCTGAAATACTCCTTTTGTTCTTCCCACACCTCCCTTCTCCCCTGGCGGGTATTGGGAGCATAGATGTTGTAACAGTACCAAGCACTCGACAGAGAGGTGAAGGACACCGCTAGGTGATGATGAGAAAAGTTGTACGCATCTCCCCAGACCATAGAAGGGTTCTAGAGGGTGGCAATTCCTCTCAAAGCCCCAGAACCTTTAGAGTAGAAAAAATTGGCCTCGGGCCAGAGCCATCCTGCCAACGCTTCAAAATTGTCATAAGTCATTTTAACTTCATGAATTAAAAGAATGTCCACTTTATAGCCACAGATGTACTATTTTACAACCAGGTGTTTCTGGGGATTATTTAGACCCATTATGTTCCAGGAGAGAACAATCATTTTTTACCTTTTTGGTTGAGGTCCAGGGTTTGTTGCCTTCCTGCAGCAATCTCCCTTGTTGTACTCCTTTGTCTTCTAACCCTATTTGAAGGTCATCCTAGCTTTATGTCTACCCCAACATCATTTTTTTTGTTCTTGTTTTCTTATGTTGGGTCTGACATTCCATTTCCTCATGCTTCGGGGTGTCTTTGGACATTAGTGGAGTACGACAAGTTATCACTGAGGATCCTGTGTCCATGGGGTTAAGAATGACTTCCACCACAGGAAGAACCACAAACCCTAAAGTTGGGTGTATTGCAGGCTCAAAGACATTGAGTTCTCACTGGAATAGTATAGAGGTAGGGTTAGTACTATGCATAGTCTCTGTCTTGGTGCTGGTAGAAGTCTCACCATCAGTCTCCTGTCCATTATTCATGGGTATTTCCCTATCCTCCAGACCAGTGAGGTCAACAACCATCATGGGTGGGGGCTGGGGTTTTTTAGCTCAGGTGCAATGAGTGTCTGGAAACGAGCCTCAACAATTGGGTTAGCCTTGAGATTAATATCCTCCTGGGTCATTCGGGGGGTGTGGGTGTTCTGATCACAAGGAGTCAGGGTTTCTAAAGCAGTTTGCTTTAGTTTGAGATCAGGCTTTCTAGGAGCCTTGCAATCCCTCCTAGTGTGGCCTTTTGAGTTGCAAGTCTCACAGAAAAGGGTAGCATTCTCATAGACAATTTCTTGGGTCCATTTACCCAGCTTAGACTTTAAGACCGCAAAGTTGGGAAGAGTCTTATTGATAGCCACATTTACACAAAAATGAGAAAAAACCAGACAATATTTGGAAAGGGGATCTGCTGAGATGTAATACCCAAAGGAGTTACCGATCCATTTGAAGACTTGCTCATCCCAAAATTCAAGAAGTAGCCCCAGGAGGCGGACCTAGACCAGAGCCATCCTACTAAGATCAGCTGAAGGGTCAAAACCTGACTTCCATTTAGCCAGGGTGAGAAGGTGTTTGCCATAGAGCCACGAGGCAGATAGAGAAAAGGAGAGGTCCTCGGCAGCTGCGAACCTGAAGAGAAATATTCCACCAGGCAGTGCAGAAACCACAACACTCCCTTTAAGCTTCTAGTGGTTTCCCACCCATTTTCTAACCATATCTATGGTGGGACAAAAATTGTATAAACAACCAACCAAAGCCAAGTTTAGTTCCGCCATGTTTATTTCCACAACAGAGTCAGGAAGTGTGATTTTTGTGCCCTTTTCTGTTATTGTAGCAAGACTTAAAGTAGGATCCGACTCAATCACTTGGGTCCCCACCAACACGCCTTTCCAGTCAGCCTTGGGGGCAGAAATGGATAGGGAGTCCAAAGTACATGTCGTTGATGATTTTTCGGAGTCAGACAGAAGTGGGCCGGGCATAGAGACTAGAATCAGATCTCTGGGGTGGGGAGGAGGTTTCCCCCCAAACATTTTCCGCCATGGAAGGAATTCAAAAAAATAGTTTGGGCGGAAAAGTTTCAAAGCTAATTGGTACTATTTTTTTGTTAAGTAACCATTTGAGATGAAGTTTTATATATGTTATTATCTATTTGGTAAATAGATTTTATCTTGACGTGTTTTGTTAGTGATAATAGTTTAGTTTCAATTTGTGTTTGTGCTTTAAGGGCGAATTAAGAGGTAGTTAAATAAAGTTTAATCTGCTTAGGTTATTTATCTAGTTCAAGATTTAAATGGAGTTGTTTATTATTTACGAAGAGTGAATAAGTTGTAACCCCCAAATTCTTCGAGGAAAACTCTTTTTAAAAAAAAAAAATTCCCCAAAAGTGGGAAAGTCATTATGCAAGGGAAAAATAAATAGTTAACTTATAAAAGAAGCCTCAACTAATTTTATTCATTTTTACCATAAACTACACTATAACTTCTCAAATATTTATATTTGGAATTCCATATATCTTTTTAATAATATATTAAAGAGAATAAATATTAATATTTATAATTGGATATATCTTTTTAATAATACGTTAAAGAGAATAAATATTAATATATACATCAATGTTAATTGTCATATTTTATAAATCCATGCTAGATAATATCTCCTTATAAAATATGGATTAAATAATACTATGATATCATAATTATATTCAAATATTAATAAATTAGAGTAATATTTTACATGCAAAAGTACGTAGATAAATATATACATCAATGTGCCAAAAATCCTTTATTAATAATATTAGGATCTTGTATTTCCATTTATAAATAATAAATTATAATATTAATTTGGGCATGTTAAATATAACTATATATTAAAATCTATTGGAAACAAAGATAGCGGGTCCAGTGGCTCAAGGAGGGAGATAGAAATTCAACTTTTTTCCATAGGTATGCTTCCAAACACAAAAGAAGGAACATTATAACGTCCTTAGTAAATAATGAGGATAAGGAGTTGGTGGAGGAGGAAGAGATAGGTAAATATGTTGTTGATTTCTTTAAGGAGACTTATAGATGTCTACTTAGAGGAGATTCTACTATTTTGAGAAACAGACTCTTGGATGCCATCGATTTGATCATAAGTAATGAGAAAAATGATGGGCTGCTTAGCCAAGTCACTGAGGAGGATGTGAGGAATGTTGTGTTTTCTATGGGCGCTTACAAAGCTCTGGGCTCAGATGGGTTTCCCCCGACCTTTTTCTAGCAATTTTGGGAGGTGGTCAAATATGATATGACACATGCTGCTAGAGACTTTGAGAGGACGGGGATTATTCTGAAGAAATTAAACAATACTTATATAGTGCTGGTCCCCAAAATTTCAGACTAGAAGCCTTTGGGGGGTTTTAGACCTATAAGTTTGTGCAACACTATTTACAAGAAATTCTCTAAAATTCTAGCCAATAGGATTAAACCTCTATTAAACAAAATTATTAACCCCAATCAAAAGGGATTTGTCCCAAGAAGACAAATCTTGGATGCAGTGATTACTTCTCATGAAGTTATACCTTCTATGGAAAAAAGTAAAAACCCAGGTATGGCTCTAAAATTAGACATCTCTAAGGCTTATGATAAGGTGTATTGGGACTATTTGTATGAGGTGTTGAGAAGATATAGTTTTCATGATAGATTTATAAGGATTATAAAGGTGGTGGTGGAAACGGTTGAATTCTCCATGCTGGTAAATGGTTCTCCGTGGGGCCCTTTTAACCCGAAGCGGGGCCTCAGGCAAGGAGACTTGATCTCTCCCTAATTATTTTTGATGGTGGCTAAGGTGTTGGCTAGGAACCTCCTGAACTTAAATAACAAAGGAAACATTTCAGGAATTAAGCTGAATTCTACTCTTCCCTTGGAGGTTATCCAACAATTTGTTGATGACACATTTTTATTTGGGAATTCTTCGGTTCTTGAAGCCAGGGAGTGGAAAAATGTGTTGAATGACTATGCGGTAGTTTCTGGGCAACAAATAAACTATTGCAAAAGTAAAATTTACTTCTTTAACACTGACACTAGAACTTAACATAAGGTTTTGGAGTGTATTGGTTGTACTGGGGTGGAGCTTCCTAATACTTACCTGGACCTCCCGCTCATGGTTAATGAGGTTTTTGAACAATTATGGAATTCGATGCTAGAAAAGATGCGGAAAAAGTTGGCTGGGTGGAAGGGAAAAGTTCTAAGTAGTGTGGGAAAACTTCATTTGTTGTCTATTGTGCTCCAAGGTATTTTGTTCTACTCCTTATCCCTATTCAAGATAATTGATAGGATGACTGAGAAGATGGAGCTAATTCAAAAGATCTTCTTATGGTCAGGAGTGGAGGAAAAGATAAGAATGAGCTTGGTTAACTGGGAAACTATTTGCAAACTTAAGGACAAAGGTGGTCTAGGAGTTCGAAGGATGAAAGATCTGAATAAATCCTTGATATCTAAAATTTGATGGAAATTAATGAGGAACTTTGCAGGCTAGTGTAGGATAATGAAGGCTTAGTATTTTAATTTCTCCCATTTCACCTATATCATTCATGGTTAGGGATTTCCAGCGGGGTCAAAGACTTGGAATTTCATTGGTAAATGCAGGGATGTTCTAAGGGCGGGGATCGAATGGACAAGTACTACCATATTAAGGAATGCATTTTTTTTTTGAGAGTAAGGTGGAGGATTATCTTACTTAGAATCAGAAATGGAAGAAGTTGATAGAGTCTTATAATGATCAACCACATGTGCACCAGTTTGTGGGGGAAGTTCAGATGATGCAAGAGGAGATCAAAGTTTCTTTCACACAGATTGAAGATAGAACTATTTGGTGTCACAATGCGTCGGGGAACTCATGGTCAAGTCAGCTTACTTGATCATTGCTAAAAATATGGTGGATGAGAAAATGTGGAAGAAGGTCTGAAACCCCCAACTGTTACCTAAAAATATTTTTTCTGGTGGATTGCCTTACATGGGAAGATTCTGACTCTAGATAATCTCCAAAAGCATGGTATCTCAATTGTTAATTGGTGTGTACTATGAAGAAGAAGGAAGAGACCATAAGTCATCTTCTGGTGCATTGTCCCTTTGCTACTGTGGTCTGGTTGAGAATAATGGAGAATTTTAGTCTGAATTGCGTGTTCATAGAGAACTTATCACAATTTATTCTTAATTGGGGGCATCCTTCTGGGCACTCACTTATTTGTGTTCTTTGGAATTTGATTCCTCCCATGTGTGCTAGAGCCTCTAGCAAGAGAGAAACAATAGGGTTTTCGAGGGGGAGGATTGTGATGTTGAGCGTGTTGTCAAGATAATGGTTAGTCTGTTGCTTGAAAACCTGGAAGTCTGTAGATGGAAGTTACGTTCATCTTTTCTTTGAGGCATTACACCAACCATCGATGAAATCTGATCTTTAACTGTAGATCTCCTTTATTCGCTGCTCAAAAACTGTGGGTCCCAAAACACGTGGAAATCAGTCGCATTCCCTTGAATAATAAAGGACGGTCATCTTTTGATCATGAGATTGCGATAACCATTGGATGAAGCTTGATTTTCTTGATACTTTATTTCTTTGATCCCACCCAGCCGAGACCTCATCAAACACATGGCAACTAGTCGTGATTCCGCAATGGGTAAGAATCATTTACTTTATCATTGTGGGATTACGCCAACTGTCAATGGAGTCTGATCTTTAATCATTGATCTGTGCAAAAGAATAAAAGAACAAAAAGCCCACGGAAAACATAGACAACGACTAGAAATATGAATTTAAATATGAATATGCAGGCTGAGAGATATAAGAGTTTTAACAATAGCATAATTTATGAAGTATAAAGCTACAAAATAAATGAACCATGAATGATATGGGTATAAAGATTACTTCCCTAAGCTGTTTGGACATGCAAATTGATCTACAAATTTGGGTTCCACCACCCGGTACACCTCTGTTAGAGCAGTAATAGTTATTGCAGCCGCTAAAGGCTGGAAGATCCATCAAATGGATGTGAAAATTGCTTTCTTGAATGGGACCATTGAAGAAGATGTCTATTTAGAGAAACCTGAAGGCTTTGTGATACATAATGTATACTCACATGTATGTAAATTGAAGAAATCCCTATATGGACTTAAACAGGCCCCAGAGCCTGGTATGAAAGGATCAAAAGCTACCTTATGGGACTAGGATTTTCCAAGAATGATGCAGATCCAAATCTCGGTTTTAAGGTAATGAAAGGTGATATGTTAATAATAATTTTATATGTTGATGACATGTTAATAACATGAGAAGATCACCTTATTACTCAATGTAGGAAGGACCTGGCCTCAGAATTTGATATGAAAGACTTGGTCATTTTACATTACTTCCTTGGGTTAGAAGTCTGGCAGAAATCAGATGATATAGTTTTAAATCAAGGAAAGTATACTATTGTTGTTCTGAAGATATTTGGGATATTGGACTGCATACCCATGTCTACACCTATGGAAACCAACTTACACAAATTGAAGGAAGCAGCAATAGAGTCAAAATTTGTAGATCCTGCTCTCTACAGACAGATATTTGGATCATTGATGTACTTGGTTAACACCAGACCAAATATTTGCTATGCAGTGAATGCTCTAAGCCAGTTTAGGTGTGAACCAAATGAAATACACCTTGTTTCTACGAAGCATATATTGAGATACCTTCAAGGTACTATTGATATGGTCTTAAATATAGAAATTTCAACCTAGATCTACATGGATACTTTGACTCATATTGGGCTGGAAGTGTAACTGATCGGAAAAGCACATCAAGATGTTGCTTCATTTTAGGATCGACTACGATCTCTTGGATCAATAGGAAACAGTCTTCAGTGGCACAAAGCTCAAAAAAAGCTGAATATATTGTAGCCTCTATGGGAGCAAGAGAAGCAGTATGCCTCCAAGAATTTCTTGTGGGATCATTTGGTGAGCCCCTGAATCCTACTATTATCTATTGTGACAATTAGAGTTGTATTAAGATTTCAGTAAATCTAGTATTCCATGATAGATCAAAGCATATAT
>MU227026.1:3735244-3746500 GCA_018584345.1 Thuja plicata
TTAATTTTATAGTTCTACATTTTTTTTTTAATATTTCACTTTATATGACTTAAATTAAAATGACAATAATTAATTACAATTTTTTTGATAATGTGTATAACACAATATAAAAATTAAAATTCTTTATTATTATGATTATAATTATATAATAAAATATAATTAATTTACTAAAATTATAATTACAATTAATTACTAAACTAAAAGACAAGTACAAGTCAGTAGGTGACACTTGTTTAATTTCATTCCTAACTTCAATATTCTTTTATGTTGTACTATTTTTGTCCTTAATTTTAATATTCTTTAAAACTTTTGAATGTGAATCTTTTGTTAGTTTTTGTTGTCAATTTATGACCTCAAGATTCAATAGTATTTTTATGTTTCTTTTATTTAGTTGTTTTTGCCAATCATGAAACAAACATACTAGACTAGGGAGATAATTTTCACACATTGTTTATTGCATCTTTATACACTCTACTTAAATATTAAACTCTCAATGATCAAATAGTCAACATCCATTTTTTACTTCACCTCTATCAAATAATGGTAATTAATCAAGCCCATTTATTTTTTAGATATCCAATGAACTAATGTTCATTAAAGGAGCTCTAATTGTTGAAAAGTGTAACCTTTTTGTGCTTAATGAGGTTTTTTACAAATTACCCACTTATTCTTTTATGATGAAAACTTTCAAATTCTATAGAAAACATTTTAATTTCAACAATCCTTTAAGATATATCAAAGTTGAGATCAACTATAATACCAAATTTAAAATCTTAAATTTCATAATTTTTAGTTTTTACTATTTTTTTATTAGTTAAAAATAAAAATTAATTCAATAATTTCTCATCTAATTAAAATAAAAATTAATTCTATAAAAAATGAACGTCTATTGAACCTATAGAATACAACCTTATTTATAAAAAAGGTCGGAAAGGATTCATGGTCCCAAACATTAAAAAGGCCAAAAAGGATTCATGGTCCCAAACATTTAATAACTTTGGGTAACATTTAACGTTATTTATCCCAATCCACTTTTAAGAATCCCATGTGTCATGTACAATGTGAAGGTTTTGCTTTTATGAAAATATGAGATCATGAAAGTGACCAATTTCCTAAGTGATCATTCATTGGAAATACTCTTTTGAAAAGTATACTTTATCTTGAAAAAGACGTATACAAATTATATGTGTAAATAAGTTTATTAATTTTGACATTTTGTGTTTTTTGGGTCTCATATAAGTTTTTAGAATCATATAAGTTTTTAGAATTATGATATTATAGAAAAAAAATATTATAATAAGTCTGGTATAAAATATAAATCTTATATTAAAAGAAATTATAATTTAATTATTTGTGTATAAGTGGTGAGAATGATTGTATATTTTTTATTAGGTTGATTGTTAAAGTTCAATTTTTTGGAGTTGCAATAAATAAGAAATGAGGTGGGAATTGTGTCTTCTATTGCTTTCGCAAAATGAATACCTCCAAGTCCTCAACTCTTAGTTTAAAAAATACCAACTTAGTGTCATCTATCTTTTGTCAATAGATTAGGAAGACAAGCTAGGAGATGGCTAGCCCTCAAACCACAAAAATATCAACTTCAACTCATGTATGGTGCCACAAATAATGTATAAGGTTGGGATCATGTCCTAAGTGACTTTGATGGAATGAATACCTCAAAACAAATCAACTTAGACTAAAGCTTAGAATGTGTATTAAAGGGTATGTTCGGAGTCATGTCTTAAGCAAATTCAGTAATATGGATATCCCAAAATAATTCATCTTAGACCTAGACTTTTGAATGTGCAATTTTGGCAAAATGGTTTAAGCTTGTAGTGTGAATACTTTATATTAGGAAATTTCACAAGCACAATTTGAAGATAATTAGAGGAAGAGCACTAGTAGCCATTATAGCTAACTTTGTGCACCCTAAGCTCCTAAGTAGTACATTAAATTTTGATGGGATCCATTATTGGAGACATATTCCTATTGCCCCATTACCCATTCACTTTGACAACTAAATTTTTTGGCATAATTGATTTAATAGTTAAGAACAAATGTCCTAATAATAGTACAATATCACTACCAATAAAATTAAATTTTTTTATAAGCTTTTAATTAACAAAATCTAATAAAAATAAGTAGAATATAGATTCTTCCTTTTGGGGAAAGAAGATGAGCTTTTTGCCACCTTTTTGTCATCTTGACCCCCCATTAAATAACATTAAAGGAGTCCCAAAAAATGATAACACATGTATCAATAGATGAATAGTGGGTAGTGAACCACTCTGTGTTCGACGGTCTCCAATAAGAACTCTGTGAAGGTGAAACCTTAGCTTTAAACTCTAGGGCCTCGTTTGTTTCGCGAAATTGGGGCGGAATTGGGAGTGAGACTTCCCGTTTTTGCGAAATCCGACGTTTGTTTCTTTAAATTGCAATTCCGGATTCGTGTCCCAAAACCGAGTTTAGACACCAAAATGAGTGGCATCATCTTCCCACTGAATAGGTGGAATTAGATTTCAAACCCTGGTTTTGTAATAATGAGGTTTTGAGTCAATTCCACTTCCGCAAAACAAACGGGACCTAGAGGTGCACGAAATTAGGATGTCCCCTAAACTTTAAGCCTTAAAAACAATAAAAAAACAAATGCCAACCCTGTATAGAACCGTATAGAAGTGTGACCTACAATGACATTTCCCAGGAGGACTGACCTATATGGGCCAATGCCATGGATGTATAAATAAAAGCTGAATTATGCTGACAGGTGCACCCTCTCTAATGGGGCTGTAAAAAATGGCAGCTACCTACCAGTTGGGACTTATTAACCTCTTATCCATGGGGGCAGATGGTGTTAAAATAAGCTTGACATTTTCCAAAGCAGCACAGACGCAGGTTGACAATTGTAACGTTTCCGATAAGAAATCTGTGAATGTTCCATATGCAAACGACATGGGCTGCTGTTAACAGCCATTTTGTAGCCATCTTTGTACTTGCTGGTAGGTAGCACGCCCTCTTCTTCAACTAGAAGACAAGTAGCCCTTTCGATGTCCGTGAATCCTCTGCAAATTAATCTACCAAAACTGTTGGGTAGTCCAAACAATCTTTGTGCTTATCTCTTCAGTTCTCTGAGTCTTTCTTACCCAACAACTGAACATGGTCATCATCTTATTCTGCCTATCTTGTTTGTTAATCCTTTACCTGTCACTCACTTCCAACATAGAAAAACCAAAATAAACCCTTCAGATGTCAGGAGTCCTGCTTGTTATTGTTAAAAACAGATTATTTAGAATGTGCCAACTAATTTGGATTGGCCCGCCTGTAAGCTGGTGCTGTAAATGGACGTTTAATCTCCTTAAATGGGGCACACTGTATTACTTTAATGGGAACACGCTCATATTTGTTTCATTGCTGTGATGTGGGGCATGGAGGCATTAAATAAGCAACTGGGCACCGCCTCGTTTGGGTGGCTGTTATTCGAGAATCAAATCCAGATGTCCACGAATCATTTTCAGCTCAGCCCAATAAAAAAATTGCCTAGGTTTTGCTTTCAATTTCAGCCTGCGATTGAATCATTGAGGTTTTAATAATACCCAACTAAAAAGACGGCAAAAGCAGTTCACAACAAACGACAATGGAATTGGTGGGTATGGAAGAGCGGGTCTGTAAAGATTTTTGAACCTGAATGCCCAAAAATATCTTTTACAGAGGCCCACTTCATAACTTACCCTAAAATATAGAGAAAAGGTAAGATAATGTAATGACAAATGGCGGGTACATCGCCCCATGATCATCCCCACTACCTGCGGGTGAGGGAAATATGGTTTTTAACATGCAGCCCTGAAAAGCGGAGAGATCATAAGTGAAAATGAAGAGTAAGATACGAAATATCCCTTGGCCTCCTCCCATGGATCCTCATGCGACCTTATCATCACAATTCCACAGCTCCTTCTCCACCCCTCTATATGACCGCCCGCTTGGTCAGTAAAACTGATTCTGTTACTGCTTGATGTATGCTCAAGTTTTAAGCGCAGCCAGACACATGCATCCTGTTTTGTTGGCATTTGGTTATTTTTAGTGGGAGGAGCAACTGCAGAGCTTCACATTTTCGACATGCCAAGAACAGTGGATGTTGATCAATTTTAACTTTGTTCTAGATCATACAGTTTCCTGTGCTTAAACCAATGCAAGATATGAGGTCGTTGGGAAATGTATGGTGACCACAACATCTTACCTGCTCAGAGTTCCAACCCAATTGAGGAGCTGTACTTAAGCGGAGCAGAACAGGACAGAGCAAATCAGAGGAGAAACAGAAATATATGTGTCATGTATAAAGTAAGCAATCCTAAGTTGTTTCAAGGTAGACGTTCTAAAGCAACAATGCCTTCAAGAAAGCCCCAGCGTGAAGGTGGGATCCCATTTTCCAATAAATTCTCTCTTAAAATTACAGGGATTTAAAATTTGGGGTTAAATTTAAGGGTAGTTGAGGATTTAGCCTGTAAGTGGGTATTTCCTTTTTAGTTTGAGCTGTTACGCCACAGTCAATAGGACGCCCGAATTCAAAGCTGTGGAGAACTTCCCCAGCAATATGTGATCTAGCCATCGAATCATTTCGTGGGACAGTCTTGTTGTGACTCTGATTTTCATTAACATATTTGTTTTATTCCCAAAACAGAGAATACGGGTGAGTATGACTACGAGTAGTTGTTATTTCCGTTTCACACGTCATATGTATGTTTACTGTAACATGATAAAATTTCTTTCTATTTGGAAAAGCATTCAGAATCTAGATGGGCATGTGGCAATCACGGATTGTACTCACTGTGGGCCGCTTGAATTGAAGGTCCTCCCTCCAGATCGGGAGATCAATCGGAGCCCAATACTCCAAAAGTTCCAGCTGAATTCAATATCTTTGGCAAGGGAATGTTCGAATTTGACTCAGAAAATGAAAATAGCACAGATGATCTTTCCACCCCCAGATCGAACGTCTCCAGGCCTGAAGAGGAAGATATCAATTTGACCCACCACAGATGCCGAAGCCTAGCCAGGGTGCCGTCCAATGCCAGTGAGAGTGATCAGGTGAGTAATTCGTCTGACAAGAATCCCCAACCAAGCCTCGGGTGGCCCTTGGCAACCAAAACTGAAAGGCTTTTTCGTGCTAGAATGAAGAAGCCCGCTACAGCTATGAAAGTCCAGATCATTTACAAAACCCAAGACGAGAATGAAATATCAGGTACAAATTGCCGCATGCATGCTGGTTTTTAATAATGGCTAACCTGAATCAAACTAAAGAACACACCCATAATACACATTTCTTATGATGATTTGCCGATCGCCTTGGTAAATTTTGTCTGTGATACAGAAATGCGGGTTGAATTCATTATACCTACGAATTGTGTTTGGGTTTAGGCTATTTATGTTTTGTTTGGAGTTGAAGATCTAATTAATTTAAAGTAATAAACAGCCCATCAAAACAAAGTTCAATGCCTGAAGACTTGCTTAGGTTTTTGTTTTATTTGCTCTTAGTTCTTGTCATGTTTGGAGAGAAATGAATGGCTTCCTAGTCCTGTAGTGTTTGATGTAAAGATAATTGCCGATTTTTTAAGAAATGGTTCTGAATTGAACTAGAAATTTTGGGGTTGGCAGAAATGGAGATGATGAAAGACAGGTTTTCCAAGTTACTTCTCGGAGAGGACATGTCTGGAGGAGGAAAGGGCGTATCTTCTGCTTTAGCATTATCCAATGCCATAACCAATCTAGCAGGTACTTCCTGAATACACTGAACACCAAATTTTTCCTTTACATTATAAAGATCCACAAAATTCGCTGGTGGTAGTAACCATTCATTTCTTCAAGTGCAGCCTCCATTTTTACAGAGCTATCTAAATTGGAGCCCTTAGCTCCCGAGCGTAAAACTATGTGGTGTCGGGAAATCGGTTGGTTCCTATCTGTTGTAGATCATATAGTAGAATTTGTGCCATCAAGCCAGCATTCGCTGGACGGAAGCAATATGGAGGTAATGGAACCACCTAGCACTTATTCCATGTCTAATCCTTACTTTTTAATTATCGGGGTTATCTTGTCTCTTTCATGATTTTAATTAATGGCTTCACAAAAATGTTCTTTCTTTCACAATCGAAAATAATACTTCAACAAAAATGTTTATCATCTGACTGATGCATGATTAGAAATTGTGTCTTACAGATCATGGTGACCAAGCCACGCTCAGATCTTCAGATGAACATCCCAGCTCTGCGCAAATTGGATGCAATGCTACTTGTATAATTCAAAGTCCCTGTCCCTTTCTAAAGAAAATTATACGAAAAAAATAGACTTTGATGGAAATGTTTTGGGGATGCAGGAAACTTTGGAGAAATTCAGGGAGCCCGAGTTTTGGTATGTGAATAAATCCATGGAGGGAGACGCATTCAGGGATAATTGTAATCAACAAAGGCAGGAACATAAATGGTGGCTACCCACTCCGCATGTACCTCCAGGAGGCCTTTCAAGGAATGCAAGGAAAATACTACAGAATCAGAGGGAGTCTGTCAATCAAATACTTAAGGCGGCATTGGCAATCAATGCTCAGGTCTTATCCGAAATGGAGATTCCAGATGCTTACCTGGAATCCCTACCCAAGGTAGATAAATGTTTAAGGTTTATGTTACATTGATTCAGTGCAATACAAAGAGTATTGCTCAGTACATAGTTTCACTGCAATTATAAGAGTATTGATAGATAGTTCATGCAGTGTTTAACTAAATCCAAAAGTTGTTTTGCAGGCAGCAAGAGCTAGCCTTGGAGACACGCTTTATCGTCATATAACATCAGACCAATTCTCTGCGGAAGGTTTGTTGTCTTCAATGGATCTATCATCTGAGCACAACATTCTGGATATAATGAACCGAGTAGAAGCCTCCATTGCCACATGGAAGCGAAAAATGAACAAGGAGGCTAAAAACAATGGAATCTCCTCTTGGGGAGCAAGCCACAGTGATAAAAAGGAACTCTTTGGTGAAAGAGCCGAGTCTCTTCTGTTACTACTGAAGCTGAGATTTCGTGGCCTTCCTCAGACAGCACTGGACATGAGCAAAATTCAGTACAATAAGGTAATCACGCCCACAATTTTCTACTTGCAATAAAAATTCTCTAGTTACATAATCAACCATCTAACTCAAGGTGCTAATATTAATAGTAAGTAGTCTTTTTCATATTTTACTTGAGAAATGTAGTTAGAAAAGCCATATTTAACCGATTAGAGGAAAATCTTTTGAATCAATTTTTCCGCTTGTATTTTGTATAATGTGAATACCGCATAATATGTTGGTCATAGTAATGGTGGGAAATATCATTTGTTAGGATGGTTGTTCTTCAAGAAAATCGATGGAATTTGTGAATCTCTAAATTTCAGTCATGAATAAAATCTTATTCAAATCAGGGTGGAAGTAAATCCTTCAAGTGAAAATAGTGAAAATGATACTTATTTTATGATTATGATGAGGAGACTTAATTTTGATGGTATCTAGATTCTAGAAATACTATAAAATCAACATTTGCATGGTTCCCGGGCAGTAGGAAAATTTTGCCAAGCATTAATTGAAACTATATTTACATTATTGGACGAAAGAGTATCCTGTAACAGCAGAGGGCTAATAGCTCAATGGTAGAACCCCCAGCCTCTGCTGATAGCTCAATGGTAGAACCCCCAGCATGTACATACCACAAGGGTAGCCTAGTTTTAATTCCTAGCTGATGGTATCAAAGATGGATTAAGAGTCCTAGTTGAAAGAGAATGAGTCATACCCTTTTGATTGAAAAGGAGCGGGTAACCATAAAGAGCCAGTAGCTTAGTTTAAGAAAAATCCAGCTCGCACATGGAAGAACATCGATCTGAGTCCTAGCTGGCCTGTGTGAAATGAAAAATTATCCTTCTCAGCCAGCTCGGAGTCCTGTCACTTGGAAAAGGAAAACCACACTCTGAACCAAAAAGGAACCTGTAACTGAAAAGGCCACTGTCTCAATGGTAAAACACCCTGGCATATACACGGGAATCCCTTGGTTTAAGTCCTAGCTGATCCATTCAAAACAACATAAATATTGTCTCTCCGTTTCTAGGAAATATGAGTAATGGTCTAAAAGTATAGGAAAATGCACTTTGTTCAGATTTCTGTCATTACAAGAAAACAAGTTTCTGACAACAGAAGGAAAGTTCCCTATGTGGTTCAATGATCATAAATCATACTATACAGTCAGTAGTGCTAGATCATCTCAATATGTACTTGGGAGGTTTTAGGTCCTACCCGATCCATACAAAACAATATACATACTATTTGTCCAATTCTAGAAAATATAATCTGTAATAATAGTTTCAAAAGTAGAGGAATTTCAGACTTCAGTAGTAGCTAGAAAACAACTTGCTGATAATTACAGGGAATGTTTACAGGGTTTTAGTATAACCCCCTTCTGCAATTTTGTTTCAATCGGGTAAGGGGATTTGGACCTGGGCCTCAGCCATGAAACACTTGATCTTCTACAACACTAATGAACATGGCTAGAGAATTGCATCCTTGACAATAGTAAATATTTTTAGTACAGATTTATCTGGAAAAGAAGAGAGACATCATTATTACTGCAATTTTATGACTATTGTCTTTTTGCCTCCTATTAATTGGCACATTTGATTTGAATTAACACAGAGACATACGTTTAATGGTTTGCAATCATGCAGGATGTTGGACAATCGATACTAGAGAGCTATTCCCGTGTGCTAGAGAGCCTGGCTTACAACATACTATCTCGAATCGATGATGTTCTGTATGCAGACAATCTCAACAAGCGAGTACCATCACGAGGATCCTATGAAAGGAATTCATCATCTAATTCAATCGCCACCATTTCTGTGTCTGAAGACCCATCTTCCTATTGGAGTGCATCTCCTTCTCCAGGTTATCATCAATCCCCAGAGGGCAGTCCTAAGAAGTGTCAAACTGAAATGCAGGTGGTTCATGCAGAGCATAACCATAACCACAACCATTCAATTTCTTCATCACCGTCAATGGTGATGACTCTCTCTGATCACATTGGCTGGCAGATTGTCGACCCTAACCCTGATAATAATTGTACACTAAAGATACAAGATCTAATGTCTGCCACAGGACCCCAAAAATCTCTCAATAAACTTCCTGATATCATAACAAGCAAGCGAGGTTTTACTGAAAGGTTAGAGGATGAAGGTGCTGTTCATAGCCCAGCTGCTCGGGATTGAGAAGAACCATTTTGTAGATGTAACAATTGTGTACAGATTACCAAATTCTTTTTATTCAATTCACGGTTTAATGGATTTGACGTTGAGGAAAGATATCTGATTCACATCTAGGCTGCAGAGATTTTGCAGAGCAGGATCAAAGCAAACAATATTACCCATTCTTGTACAATGAAGACCGAATGCTCCAATTTCATGTTCATGGGTGTGTGTAGATAGATTTTGACCATGAAGGAAACATTACTCTGGCTTGAAATTCAGTTCTATTCTTTATATTGGTGGTACCTTTTTCAATAAATTCCGAAGTTCGACATTGTTGTTTAAATAATTTTTTTCTTAAGATTATTTTAGGAAAAAACATATAAAACAAAAGAAAATACCAATCGACCTGAAAGGAATACCATTCTTCATTCCGTTCAGTTCCATACAAATTAAAAGAAATAACAGAGGCAGAGTAGAACCATTAGTTTTTTTGAATCAGTCTTAGTTCAAAGTTGTAGAGATCAAAGAATCAAGTAAAAAGGTATTTTATTCCCTTTTTTTCTTATGTTTTGGGTGCATTTGGATTAGATCCAAAGTGTCTTTTAAATTAGTAACTTCACCTAAGGAGGTTCGACGGATAAGCTGATCGGAAATTATAGGTAGAATGTAAATGTGAAAAATAAAAAGTTATATTTTTTATATAATTTTTTTTTAGTTTTTTAATATTAGTTAAAATATTAATAAAAAAATTTATAATTAAATTAATTTAAAAATCTTTAATTAGTATTTATCATTTCATAAAAATAATTAGAGGCCATGCACAAAATAGATTTAATGAAATAAAATAAATTAGAATGTCCTCAATCATTGTGAGAGACTCAAGAACATAAGCATGTGCATGATTTAGTACTTAAGTCGCAATTATGGTTTGTGGATTGGGAGTGGAAATTGTAGAGAGAGTAAGGCTAGTTGAATACCTATTTCTCTTTATAGTCTAATAAAGAAATGTTAATTGTCATGTTTGATCCACTTCTAAAAATGATATTTATTACCTAGGCTCTTGTTTATCCCTATTGCATTTCAATAGAAACTCATATTTGTGAAAATGTAAATATTTGTGTTTAAAAAATAATAAAACAAAATGTGTAAAATGCATAATCGAGCGGATTAAAGATTTACAAGTACAAAGATCTTGTTGGTGGATTGTATGCAAATTTCAAATTATTGTTTTAAAGAAAAAAATACAATTAGTATATGTTTATGCAAATATCAAGTTATTGTTTAAAAGTGAAAAAATACCATAAACATTTTACATTTTATTTTTGTTTTGTTCATTTCTTATTTAATAACATAGACAATTAATGCGAGGATTTGGAATAAGGTATGCATGTTTAATCAAAAAGTTTATAAAAACAATAGCACAATATGTAATGTATTGAAATAAAAAAAGAAATGGCTACACATATCTAATTAAATATGCAATTTGCTAACTCGTGAAAGTGATATTGAATACTCAAATTCTTGTTTATCCTTAAATTGCATTTCAATAGAAACCAATATTTGGGAAAATGGAAAGGTTTGTGTTTTTCTGAAAATGATATTGAATACTCAAATTCTTGTTTATCCTTATTGCATTTCAATAGAAACTGATATTTGGGAAAATGAAAAGGTTTGTGTTTAAAAAACAATAAAATATAATGCGTGAAATGCATAATCGATAATCTTAAACTGTTGTTTTAAAAGTGAAAAGCACTATTAGTGTATGTTAATGTGAATCTTAAATTATTGTTTTAAAAGCAAAAAACATGATAAATATTTTTATTTTGTTTTGTTCATTTCTTATTTAATAACGTAGATAATCTAATATCTTTTATATTTATCTTCTTTTTTAATAATTTTTTTTAAAACATTATAAAAGATAGATTAATTAAACAAGATAATATTTGAAAGATATTCTTGTAAAAAGAAGATATAATAAAATATAGATTCACTCTTTTTCTTAGTATATATATATA
>MU227026.1:3746573-3772222 GCA_018584345.1 Thuja plicata
AGTCTGAGACCGTGGTCCAAACATAACAAATAACGAAAGTTACATACAGATTATAGAGGCATTCCTCCATTTACAACATCTTACACATAGATGACTAAGGATATCCCTTAGCTCTCGAATACAAATTTTCACTTAATACAATGGGATCCTCAACGTTGTACATTATTATATGCCTTCTTGGGTATTCCCTGTTTGATAGGCTCATTGCTTCTTATTTTTGATAAAAAAGCTTGCCAGAAGTATTTCTCTACCTGATCTTGCACATATCACAGCTAACACAATACTTCTATCTACAATGTACATTTATTAAGTAGCTACTAGAAATCTGACAAACTAACACTAAATCCTCATTATTGAGATTAGTAGTTTATTGTTACCTCTATGAAGATAAGAAAGTCCTATGATGTTACATACAGATAATGAAAATAAATATACCTTAACTTTGTCAAATTGAAGACAAACATCATAAATCATCGAACCTCAAAAGGAACAAAAGGAAAGCTGGAAAGACCGCAAGAGAGCACTGAACTAACCATGACACCTCAGAAGGTACGCATGCTGTCTTATTAAAAGAAATTTAAGCATAGCATAGCTATGAAATATACAGTAATCAAGCTTATCTGCTCATTGATCTCCTTCAAAATAAAATGGATAATATAAAATAACCTAGGTTCTGAATTTAAGAAGTTTGATCCATGGCTCTAGGGGTCTTAGGAGATTCCTCATTTCTCATTTTCTTCCTGCCAGGGCTTACATTGTCCATCCTCTCCAAAATCAATTCTTCCTCATCAGAGTAACTAAAACCATCTATGTCTATTCCACCCACATCATCTTCATGCCAGTAAGTATAGAACCAATCAACTTCCTTTGGGGCTCGAACATGTAGGAAGAAAAATAGAAAATCCAAATTTCTTCTGATGACGGGGGATCGAGAGAGAAGAGTAGATAGATCATTTGTAACTAGAATCAGGGTAGATGGGACCAGTCTTCCATTAAGCATAGGCATATTGTAAAATATGGGCCTGGTTATCGAGGAGTCCCTTCTAATATTTTGGATGACCAAATCTAGGCCCCCCAAGTATTGGCGTTTGAAAATTCAAGCACAGAGTCTTTCGATGTCGGATTTCCATGGGTCAACCTGAATGGCCATGACTTTGAACATCGCTGGAATATCAGAGTTGACTCTATACCGATCCTCATTAGTTAAGAATTCCCTCCCCAGGATCCGAAAGACAACCCTAAGAATCAATGAATGAGTATTCAACATAACAGATCTTAATCTATTAATTGTGATTTCTCCGTCAAAGGGTATATGTGGCTTGGTACCCTTTAGCTTAATGGGGGTCGTCATTTTATAAATGAAGAGAACAAGGGTGTAGGAAGACTGGCAGAGGAAAGTAGCTCTATGAACTGTTTATGCAAGATTTTGATGCGGCAATTCAAGTTTCATTCCTTTCACATTCAAAACCGGTCCTTGGCCTTACCATGTTAGTGAAAAGGAGCATACGAAATGACTCTATATTCGAGCATAGTAAACTATATATATATATATATATATATATGAGGTTTTAAAGCAAGAGTCTGCCATAATAAAAGGAGGGGAAATCATCCTATAATTGTGATAGGATATAAATCAAGAGTTTTATTGAACCAATAGATTAAACTGAGGTGATTTCTCTTCATTAAGTTTTTAAGAGACTTTAATGAAACTATCTCTTATAGCGGCCATATACAATGGGTAAGTATTATTATGCTTCGTGTCTGAAGTGTCACAAAGCCAAGCACATATTCTAGAGTAGTGATCATCATTACAATCTTATCTGCTAGCATTGAAAAGAGTTTTTTGATCGACAATTTTAATAGTATTTATCTTCTTTCTTTAATAATTTTTCCTTTTTCTTTTTTGAAGCATTAAAAAAAATAGAATATCCTAATAAAAGAAGATAATACTAAAAGATATTCTTATGAAAAGAAGAAATACTAAATATATGTTTTTCCTTTTATGCACATTCTTTTTCTTAGTAATAATATTTAAATATATATGTCTTTTCATTTTTTAAGCAATGCAAAATCATTACAATTGCTTTAGATTGGAAAAATTTGTTTGGGATGTTTTCCAACCTGAAAGTTGATTTGAAAATGGTTTAACGAGAGACTAAGGTGGTTTTGAAAGGTGAGACAAGTTTAGTAGGAAATTGTGGACATCGAGGTCCACAATACAAAGGCTATCGACTAATAAGTCTCAAAAGTATCATGTATGTCTGTTTTATCATTAGTTATTTTTAAAAATTGTTTATGAAGTCAATTGACACTTGGTTTAATGATAATGTCATGTTGGAGGCATCTATATGATCTCGAGTTCATCACCTTAATTTAGAATCATAGGAATAAAAAATGATCCAAGCCATTACCACAAAATTTTAAATTTCAAAATTTAGATTTACCACACAATGTTTTTCCCTACTTGTTGCGAGTAAACCATGCACATTTTTGTAAATTTATAGGTTATGTTGTCTTGTTTAAGGGCATTCCTTTATTCATTTGAAATGATTGTCTATGCCCTAGAAGAAAGGAACATTCATATGAGAGCATCATTATAATACCCTAATTGCATGGTCGACTTACATCACCATTGTAGACATACCACATACTTTCCTATTGTATTTTATATTTGTTTGGGTTTTCCTAGAGGCTTGACCAAACAAGAACAAATCCTCATCTAGCGAATTGTCAACTAGTATCACTCAACACCACCCCATTCCAAGAACACGTATATCATACTATTTTGCATGTGCAAAATAATTAATTTTTTGTAAGTTCATTTCTATGTGAAGATAATTTTTGTTTACCATCATTCACTTGTGTAGACATAGAAGGACAAATTTTAACTAAAGAAAATATATAACCAATTTACAAATTTTTCTTTTGTCTAGCTAGACCCTATTCTTTTGCAAATTAACAAATTAATTCATATCATCTTCAACAATACATTCCATCTATATTTTGAGTTAAGTGGTTTACATTATGTGGGATGTGAGCTCTGGGTTGACTAACTAGTATATAGTTTGGGACATTATTTTGATATTTGGATTGGGTTCCATGTTTTTAGGTGAAGGTGTTGTATTTTGTTTTTTTATTAGATAAGTAGGGATTTTGAAAGGCCTTGATCCCTTGTACAAAATAAATTAAGCTTTAAGCACAATAGAACACCAAAAACAACTTACTGAAAAAATAAAAAATAGCCAGTAGGACAACAAAATAGGGCTACAAAGAGTAGCAAAAGATAACAAAACACAACACAAAAACCATGCTATGTAACAAAACCCGAACCAAAACATGGGGGTTTAAAGAAGTGGTCTAAGGGTTTTCGGTTAACATTAGTACTCGGGTCCTTCTCCCCAATAATGTGTTTCTTTAAACAAGGATAATCAGTCAAAACTTGATTAGTCACCATCCAATCAATAGAAGGTTGATATTTCTCAACCAAACACCTTTTCTTGTGACTATGAGAATCTGAAAAGTTACCAACAAAACTTTCAAACTTATTTGCATCTTTAAGGGGAAAATTAGAATCCACCACTTGATCATTTTCTTTGAGTGTAGAGGACTTGCCACAATTAGGATATGATTGTTTCATTTTCCTCCAAACAAAACGGTTGTCCTTCATGGTCACACAAGATGAAGTAGCATGACCCACTTTATTAAAAGAATTGCAAACAACCAAAGAAATTTCAAATTCTATTTCCTGCACCCATTTTTCAAACTTAGAAGACAAAGTGACTTGAGTAGGGACCACCTTGTTATTTTCCACCAACACACAAAATCTAGCACAAATTAGACATTTCATGCCTAGTAATAGGGTCAATAGAACATAATTGTCCAAATGAGTTGTTAATGGACATTCAAATCTTGTTATTCATAAATTCCAAAGGTAACTCTGGTAGGAAAACCCAATTAGGGATCTTAAGATTTTGCAAATTGAAACCTAGAACCCACTTAGAGAGACAAAGGCCATTAAAGCCCAAATACTAGGAAATCACTAAGAATCCTAGTGCAATCCTCAAAAATAGAGAAGGAAAAAAGGAAGCAATTGTCAGTCATAACAATTACCTTAACTTGGTTACCTAGTTTCCGAAATCCATCTTCTGATAGAGTCAATATGAGTCTGGTGACCATAAAATCTCCCAATGAGATAATTCTTAAGCCAAGCTAAAGGCTTCGAAAGAAGAGATTTAGGAATCTCAACCACACACACTATATCACCACTAGGGGCCCTAGGAAGAGGAGAAGAAATTGTTGAAGGAGGATCATCCACAACCGAAGGTTCCATAAAGTTTGAAGTAGTAATCCTAGAAAATCCATAAGAAGAGTCTAGAATAATCCTGAACAAGGGATCAACGATCTTCGACAAACACAAACCCTTAGAATCCTTAAAGACTACTCCTTTGTCTCAGGAGCCCCATCACCAACAAAATCCCAATCACAATCTAAAATAATAGACCCAACGATAACCACATGGGAACCACCAAACAAATTCCTACCTACAACAGGATACTAACAAGAAGTTGAGTCCACTTTTTGGCCAAAAAATTGGAACTATTTTTTTTTTTTCAAATTTGACTTGTTTGACCTAAAAAATTGAAGCACTTAGAGATTGAATCTCAAAAAGAGTCAGTAATAGGAATTGTAGTACTTGAAGGCTACTTTCTAAATATGTAATTTATTTGAATACTAGATGATGCAAATAAATCTTCAATAGGAGTTACTGGAAACCATATTTTAAAAGTCACTTTTTCAGGACCATACCATGCTCGTGTACGACAAGCATAATTTGACCTAAATATTTTTTTTTCTTTAAATCCTTTTGGGAAATGTTATGTAACACAATCAAGATTGATGCCACTACTTTTTGTAGTTTTAATCTAATTTTTTTATTAATTTGTTATTGGGCATAATTGCTATTTTTTAAATCCCTCGTGTACGACAAGCATAATCAGACCTGATCTTATATTTTTTTATTCTTTTTTTTTTAAAGTGTATAAAATTTTCAATAGTTTGATGTCATATTATTTATTTTTCAAAAAATGTAGAAATAAAAAAGTTAGTAAAATAAGAAGAAAGTCTGTTATTTCAAGTTTTTGTACCCATTTCTGTGGAAATTAATTGAAAATTAAAAAATTAATCAAATTTAAAAACAAATTCATATTTGGAATCTACATAGTATCATCTCTAATGGGTTTTTTTTGTCAAAATATTCCCTAGAAAATGTATTTAGGTATTTGTTAAAATTGTGTATTTTGTCTGAACATTAAGATGACCTCCAAGGTGTAGGTCAAACCAGATCCAAGGCTATGGTTTGGTTAACTAAGCCTTTTCCCAAATAAAAATCCAAAGGCATTCTTGGGGTGGTAATTCAAATTTTATAAAACAGGGTCACATTTATGGAACGAGGTAACGTTTTATAGGATGAGATCATGTTCCATTTTTTAAAATTTATAATGTTTTTTGGAATGAGATCACGTTTTGTAGATCATGATCATGATTTGTAGAACGAGATCAAATTTTCTAGAATGAGGTCATGTTTTTAGCATGAGGTCCCGTTCCATTTTTTAGAACAAAACTCCATTTCAAGTTTTTGGCTCAGGACCCCGAATCTAAACGTGACTCTGTTATATTTTTGTACGACCCCGTTTTGCAGAGCTTATTTTTGGAAAAAATGACTAAGTGTAAAATTTCCCCCATAAGTGGACTCAACTTCTTGCACTTACCAATAATTACTTGAGAGGGGTTAATAACCTCTTCAATATTCATAGATCTAATCTCTATGCAAGTCGTGGAGTCATTTGAGTCATCACCACTTTTAGTAGACAAGGAAAAAATCTTGGCACAAGAACTTCCTTTCAACTCTCCTAGGGGAGTAGGCTCAACAAAGGCAACATCACCCATGAGACAAATAGTGGGGGATGTTGAGACCAAGCCAACACTACACTCTGAAATTGCAAAATAAGAGTAGGAGGGGTGGAGAGTAAACCCCTTCTCAATCCATGGATAGAGGGAGACACCACTATATATGACTATAGAGACCATCTCTCCACCTCACATATAGCCTCAACCTATAGATCTAATCAGTACTCTTCATCATAGTATAGTCCCTCATTAGAGGCACCATTATCTACCTCCAATTGAGAAAATTAATGAGCACCCAACGATATATCCAAAAGTATCCCATCCTCTGTCTTCAACCATCCTACCATCATCATCATTATCCTTAGAGCACCCATCACAATTTCCTTGGCTAGAAATACCACCTCCATTGTTGGCAAATAGTTTTTTAACACCCCTTACTTGAGAGGTAGTTGTTGAACATATATCCATAATAATCACCCCTCTTTCATTAATGAGCTTGTCAACAAAACAAGCAATACTGAAGGCCTAGTGTCATGTTTATTTGTTGATTAGGATATATCAAGTTTTTTTTGGTTGTGTATGTTTTGTTGTTGGTTTTGGTTAAGTGGTGTTGTGCTTTCACTAGACAAGGCAAAGTTAGGACTGATGTTTTTTTTATGGGTTAGTGAAAGTTGTGGATGTCTAAGGTGAAAGTGGTATGTTCTAGAGGGGATTGTTGAACTATAGGTCATATGAAGGTGATAGTGGTAGGTAGATGTAATCAATTGTGGGATATGTTTGGTTGTGGTATGTTAGTAGTGGTTGGTTGTGATGAAGAATTGTTACATGAATTTTTTGGATTTGGAGGTCCTATGTTTTATGTTATTATGTTTTGTAAAGAATCTATGACATTAGAGATGTAAAATTTGGATTTTAACCTAGGACCTTGTTGTGATAGAAACAAGAAGTACTGATTTGGGTCTACAATTGAGAGTTCATCTATAGTATTTTGAATGATTGGTTCTTGTTGTTCTTCCTCAATTTTTTCTCATGTCAATTCTCTAAGGAATTATACCTCAATAGGTGGTTGTTGAAATTATTGTTTATTTTTGTTGTTGTTGTGGTGTCTAAAAAATATGTGAAAGCATCCACTATCTGTATAAGCTTGTAGAATTGAACAAGGGGTCTTGTTGGGGACTCATTTTTGTTTTCTTTCTTTGGGAACTAGTGACAAAAGGCACGCATGAAGCCTAAAGACTTGTTAGTTGATGTGGATATGAATATTATGGATTAAAAACAAGACCTAAGATAATTGATGTGTTTGGATTTTTGGAAAAGCTAGATTGATAACTTGGATGAAGGTTTGATAATGAAAAAGAATATCAAAGATTGTATTAAGATCTTAGAATGATAATGATCAAGATTTTGAAATATGAATACTAAACTTATGAGAAGTAACCAAAAATCGTAAGCTAATCTATTGTGCTAAGAGGCTAACTTGACCCTTGACTTGAAGAAGGAAAAAATTCATCCAAAAGGCCGAATTAGAGAGATGGAGAACATAATGTTAAATAACCAATGAACAATTTTGGATTGATTTTGATAATTTATTTATTTATTTATTATTTTATTTTGATGGTTGTTTGATCTAAAGTAGATTTCTTGGCTCTAAAGATGTGATGGTAAAAAATAGAGATGCGTGGATGAAAAATTTGGATGAGAGCGATCTAATTAGTGTCAAGTTTAGTCTAATTTTAGCCTATGTATAGGTCCGACAACAAATAGTCTAGTTCTGAGAGTTTTTATTATTTTTGCATAGGTGCAACAAGATGTGACAATTGTACAAAAAACCTAGGCAATTGTCCAAGAATAAAACATATATTCACAAAAGATGTAGCAATTACGCCAAATATGGATCAGTTGCATAAAATCCCTAAATAGTTGTGCATAAATTTTGAACAATTGTGTAGTAAGATATGAAATATGTAGAGAAGCCTAAAATAGTTACACATGATAGATACACAAAAGCCTAAAATTGTTGTGTATGAGGTATGCACAAAAGCCTAAAATAGTTGTGCAAAAGGACTAAAAACCTAATAGTTGTGTTTCTAGGGGATCATAGATTCAAGTCAACAACTCAATTTTAGATAGGTTTTAGCTATCAAATCTATGGAAATCAAGGTAATGTGTTTGTCTCAAATAGATGTGGCAAAATATGGTTTACAGTTTAATCTAAGATTCAAAAAGTGGACATAGTCAACCAATTTAACTCTAAATTAATAAAAGTATGGTAATACCAATGGGTAGATTCTACTGTCAAACACTCAAGATAAATGCTCACATGTATAGTACCAGATACTAGTTGTGCAAGCGTATAAGAAAAATGCACATCAACAGTGCTCAAATACATAGATAATGTAACAAATGAGTCTAGATACTTGGTATAAATGTGCAATAGGATATGACATAGGTGTAGTTTGAGTAGTTAGACCTTTTTAGGGGAAAATTCCCAAGGTGATTGCAAAGTTATATGAAAGGATTGATCTTTTTGGTTGTTTGTGGCAAGAAGACACTGTCAAGAAAGGAAGAGAATGATTGGTGATAATAATTTTCAAGGTATGGAGGCCAAATGGTTTTAGTAGTATTATATAAGAAAGAGAAACCAAACATGCCAACAACCTAAATTATTCAAATAGGAGTTTTTTTTATAGTGTAGGTTTACACAATAAAATAATGTAGGATTTTGCATGTATGCTTCACTCTCTAGACATTGTAGGTAGATGTCTAATCGCACAAGGTCTCACCTTTCCCTTTACTCGGATGCTTAGAACCTTTAGATAAAAGGATTTTCACTTTACTCAGGACATTACATGTTGGGTAAATTTAGGCATGATATTTTACCTTACATAATAGTATGAAGGTGTTAAGGCTTCTACATACAAGGTTTGCGATGGAATATATGAATAAAGAGCCTATCTAAACAAGCTTAAGATTGGGGGGTCTACCACACTCTCCTTACTAGCTAGACTTGATGAATTGAGGGTCTTGTGGCTTGGCTTTGAATGATGCTAGACACTCTTTGAGCTAAAATTTTTGTTCTCATCCCTTTTCTTAGTCCTCTAGAGAATGTTCTTGAGGTTTAACCCTAGGGTGATGAAATCCCAAGGAAAGCCTGTTATTACAAATAAAATGAAGAGTATTTTTATTTTTGGTTCACCCAAATTTACAAGAAAATGCAAGGGGAGAACATAGCGTTAGCATTTTATGCTCAATATTATCATTGATGTCAACTAATGGTTGCATTTTTCAACTTGTTGTTTCTGAGAAGTTATTGTAAAAGTTGGTAAAGGGTTGTATGTTGTGAGTATTAATTGCATCTGATGAAGAGTTGTGCTATGCTAGAAAGAGTATCCATTTTTTTGATATGTACGAAAGAGTATTTGATATTTGATATGAAGGAAAGAGTATTTGAAGGTTCAAAGAGATTTTGCATTGTGTCATCAGATAATGTTTTGATGACTAGTGGTGACAGTAAGTTAGTATGAGGTATATTTGGAAGATGGAAGTATGAGAAGCTTTAATATGCATGGAAGAGTATTTGAAGACCTTATGGGAGAATAATATGCATTCATCCACATAAGATGATGATATATTACACTTATAGTTAAAATGACTATATAATATAGATATTGTACTACCATGTTTTGAGGTCCTTAGTTGTTCTTTTCAAGAAGTTGTGATGAGTTGTTTGCTTATAGTAAGGTTGTCTATCAAGAATGGATAAGATAGGATTGGAGAGTGCTCCACATTGGTATCTGAGGTTATTTATTCTAGTGGATGTGCTTATATGACTCATGCAATGCTTCATTTTAGATATTTTATGTTGGTTTTCTTTGCAAGTGAAGATATGTTATCCTAAGTATGATATTATTGTTAGTGTTGGCTTTTAGTCGACTCATATGTTTATGGTGACTAGATTTAAGAATTATTAGTATGGATATATAATGAAGTAAGAGTTAAGAGGTTAAGAGTGATCATTCAATGGTGTGTTACACTTTGCATGGTGTTATAGGCTAGAAAGAGTATTATTGAGCTTCAGTAACATGTTTTTAATGTTTTTCTACATATTATGTTCATGCCTAGCTTTGAAGAATATTTTGATGCATGTTCTTTAATCATATCATTTGAGGAAGACTTAATGTGATATATTTGGGATTGAGTTCTTAGTAGCCTACTTTGAGTAAAATATTCTTATTTTCTTTGGGAAGACCTTGTTGAGTTTCTGATGAACAAACTACTATATACTGTTAGAATGATTCAGAATAAATGAGAGGGGGGGGGGGGGGGGGGAATNGGGGGGGGGGGGGGGTGAATCAATTGTTATGTATGTGGAGCCTAATCAGACTCAATTTCTTTCTGCACGGTTTCCCCCCTAGACTTATCTACAGGGGTTTGGGGGCAGTGCCCCTAAGCTCGGGGTCAAGGGGCAGATCCCCTTGCGGGATCCTGGGACAGCGCCCCAAGCGGGGTCAAGGGGAAGAGCCCCTGATGGGGTCAAGGGCCAACAATGACTTAATAATATTGTAAAGGGTCGACCATCAATTTTCTATTAGTCAGAGTATTTTTTCCCTAATTAGGTTATGTCAAAAATACGTGTGTAAAGGGCTTAGGGTTTTTGAGTTTTCATTTGTATGAGGGATTTTCGTAGCTTCCTATGGTGGTATTGAGATGCAGGTTTCAGATTGTAATTACTGGATAATAATAAAGATATTGGACTCGCTGTTGGTGGAGGTAGCCTAGGGACTGGGTGAACCACATTAAATCTCCGTGTCTTTGTGTTCTCTTTTGTGCATTAATATTTGCATTTTTCTGCTTATTATTCTAACATCAGTTATCCCAGTTCCAGATGTACCAATTAAACTTATAAAAACTTTAACAAACTCAGATCCACTCAGTAATCCACTCGGTCTCTATAGCATATAATCAGTAACATAAACTTATAGTTCATTGTCCTAATGTAATCAACTTGCAAAATTGTTAGTCCAAGTCTGGTACTTGTCCTTTTTCTTAAAGTGATTTCTAAGGTTGCCATGGTATTTTTGAAAATCTCAAAGCTGCTTAAACCCTCATGACCAAATACTCACTGAAAGTATCACCTTTTAGTCCATCTGTGTTTTGAAAAACAAAAGATTATTTGCTAACACTTTTCTTGAACAGGTTTGAACAGTCTTGAACACTGATGCAGACAGCATCGATGTTACTCATAAAATCTGCATATTATAACTTTCTTTCTTCATAGACATAGATAGAGGCACTCAATCTCATCAATACTCAACTAATAACATTGTCAACTTAACATAATGGTATTAAACTCGATATAATAATACCCACATTGCTACCAATCTCACCAACACATGTTTTACCTCTACCATGGATCGTGACTAGACCCCTTCACCTTGCAACTGATTCCTGCTTGGTCATTTGCAAAAGCCGCCACCTTTGCAAATTGATTACTGATTATCGATTATCGATTCTCTCTCAGGTCACCGACCAACAAGAGAGAATCTTTCTCAACTGACCGCCACCTTTTCTCTTTCTTCGAAGGCCGAGTCCCCATTGCTGTGGGCCACGATGCTCTTGGTGCACCTGGGTATGGAATGGTATCCATTACCAATCTAAACGCAATGTTTATGTGTATTACATCCTCCTTGCGGGTCTCTGTCCAGCGACTAAAGCTCGTGGGCATCGACAGTCTATCACCATTGCGACATCATTGCCAACCGCCACCTTTTGGCACTAACAAATGCTGAACCACACAATGGTCGAAGCATGATGATCTTCAACTTACGTTTGGGAGCAACATTCGGTAAAAGTTGGCGTCTTCACATGCAGGTGATTCTCTACACGTCATCTCCCCCAGTTCTTATCCACGATGACTGTCAAAATGTCACTTCTGGATTACCTTCTGGCGTTAATAAACCATTGATATCATGATTTGATATGAAGATAAGCTAAGTAACGGTTCTTGAAACCGTTTCCAATACAATACACCAAAAGTTAGCAATTGTTTCCTTGCTATCCAAAATCGGACTGTCAGCAAAACTGAAACACATAAACAATTTGATTATTTAAATATCGATTATCAATAACTTAGAATTCGATACATTACATCCTTTAACAAAATGAAATTGAAAATTGATAATTGTAAACCGATTCAATAATAAACTCCTTCAATGAAACTTGAAATCATAACACAGTTGTTTTGTATTATCGAATGAATTTACAAGCTGATAGTTATGAACTGAGAGATAGATATAAATAACAAACTTGCTGCATAAAAGATTAAAGTCTACAGATATAAAAATGAATGGCCATCGATAGGACCGGCTCTCTTGCTGGAAGCCAGAGGCCGATCCTCATCTTCCCTATGTCTATCGACTTCCTTTTCTCTATTTTTCACTATATCTTCACTATTTGTTTCAATTACAATCTTGTCTATTTAAAGACAATGTTTGATGGTTTTCAAACTGATCAAATACCTTCCTATTCGGTTACAATATCTTTAAAACCATAATTACAATTTGGCACATCTTCTTAAATTATAAATTTAACAAGATTGTGCTTTTAAATACATTACATATATATTAAAATGGGCTTTACTTCATATTTCTGAAAGAAAACATTTGACTTGACATAAAATGTGATGAAGATAATCATTCTATTGGTGCCCCTGCACCATACTGCCAAACTTAAAATGTTTCCATGTCACATGGAAACGTGCTGGTGAGAATCTGAAAATAAATCTCCACCTTTACCGGATCGATGCCTCTGTCGCTTCTTTATTAACAGTCAACTGACTTCCATCTATGGGGTTATGTTGGTCGCCTGCAAGGTGCTTCTCCATTCTACAGTCCACTCGTTCATGCTGCTACACACTTCTGTCCCTCACTTGGGAGTTCCTTCATGCCTCTCTCCCCAAGACTATTGGTGACACACAAGACCATCTCCCATGGCCTTTGGTATAAGGACCCAATCACTGTCCATTCCTGTCCACCTCCTGCAGCTTGAATGAACCGGCACCAATCTGCAACCAGACTTCATAACAAGAAGTAAAACAATAACCACCATAATTCCTGGTGTAGATCCAATCTACACACTCAGAATCTTCTGAGCTCTGATACCACGTGATGCAGACAACATCGATGTTACTCATAAAATCTGCATATTATAACTTTCTTTCTTCATAGACATAGATAGAGGCACTCAATCTCATCAATACTCAACTAATAACATTGTCAACTTAACATAATGGTTTTAAACTCGATATAATAATACCCACATTGCTACCAATCTCACCAACACATGTTTTACCTCTACCATGGATCGCGACTAGACCCCTTCACCTTGCAACTGATTCCTGCTTGGTCATTTGCAAAAGCCGCCACCTTTGCAAATTGATTACTGATTATTGATTATCGATTCTCTCTTGGGTCACCGACCAACAAGAGAGAATCTTTCTCAACTGACCGCCACCTTTTCTCTTTATTCGAAGGCCGAGTCCCCATTGCTGTGGGCCACGATGCTCTTGGTGCACCTGGGTATGGAATGGTATCCATTACCAATCTAAACGCAATGTTTCTGTGTATTATGTCCTCCTTGCGGGTCTTTGTCCAGCGACTAAAGCTCGTGGGCATCGACAGTCTATCACCATTGCGACATCATTGCCAACCGCCACCTTTTGGCACTAACAAATGCTGAACCACACAATGGTCGAAGCATGATGATCTTCAACTTACATTTGGGAGCAACATTCGGTAAAAGTTGGCGTCTTCACATGCAGGTGATTCTCTGCACGTCATCTCCCCCGGTTCTTATCCACGATGACTGTCAAAATGCACTTCTACATTACCTTCTGGCGTTAATAGACCATTGATATCATGATTTGATATGAAGATAAGCTAAGTAACGGTTCTTGAAACCGTTTCCAATACAATACACCAAAAGTTAGCAACTGTTACCTTGCTATCCAAAATCAGACTGTCAGCAAAACTGAAACACATAAACAATTTGATTATTTAAATATCGATTATCGATAACTTAGAACTCGATACATTACATCCTTCCACAAAATGAAATCAAAAATTGATAATTGTAAACTGATTCAATAATAAACTCCTTCAATGAAACTTGAAATCATAACACAGTTGTTTTGTATTATCGAATGAATTTACAAGCTGATAGTTATGAACTGAGAGATAGATATAAATAACAAACTTGCTGCATAAAAGATTAAAGTCTACAGATATAAAAATGAATGGCCATCGATAGGACCGGCTCTCTGGCTGGAAGCCAGAGGCCGATCCTCATCTTCCCTATGTCTATCGACTTCCTTTTCTCTATTTTTCACTATATCTTCACTATCTGTTTCAATTACAATCTTTTCTATTTAAAGACAATGTTTGATGGTTTTCAAACCGATCAACTACCTTCCTATTCAGTTACAATATCTTTAAACCCATAATTACAATTTGGCACATCTTGTTAAATTATAAATTTAACAAGATTGTGCTTTTAAATACATTACATATATATTAAAATGGGCTTTACTTCATATTTCTGAAAGAAAACATTTGACTTCACATAAAATGTGATGAAGATAATCATTCTATTGGTGCCCCTGCACCAAACACCCTTGAACTTAGTTCATATGTGTTCAAGAGTGTTCAAGGTAGTTCATGTTATCATAAGGTATGACAGATGTATAAAACTGGCAAAAAATATTTCATGGTTGCAGTGTACAGAAAATTTGACTTTTCAAAGATGCAACATCAGTGATGACAGTGCAGAATATTTAGTACTAAAGACTAAGGCAGATGAGAAAATGGGAATATGTTTGAACAATATCGAACACATGAGAACATCCTTGAAATTAGTTCAACACTCTTCCAGAGTGTTCAAGGATTTTGAAAAGTGACATGGGGCAGAAAAAGCAGAATTCGTCACCACTCAGCAGTGGGTCCTATGGAAAAGAGCATTTAATGCGGGAAAGTAATGGCGGCGGTTAAGTGCATCCAAGCTGTCAAATTCATAATAAATCCATACGACATGAAAGTTTGCGTGGATGGTATTAATTAATTGCATTCATAAACTATCATTTCATTCCCTTAGCCTTTATTGCCTTAAATATGGGTAATTAATGATCAAATCTTTGAGGTTTTATATTTAAACCCTTCTTAGCGTTCATTCTTTTTGAAATCCTATCGCTATCTGTATATGGCTAGTCTGAAGGTAAGGGTTGTTGGAAAGCTCCAGTGTGCGTAAGTATCTACAGGAACAAGGTGAGTCAGGTTGCACCCTCTACATTGTTTTAATTTAAGCTTCTGAAATATATAGAAGATTTTGTGACAGTTATGTGTTTGTTTTTACAAGTATGAAGTCCACTTTTCACTTATTTGGAAGAATTTCTAGTCTGGTTTGCAAAAACCTCATTGTAGCAGACACAGATTTAGGAGGATATGATGTTGAGGGAATCCTTGATAGACTTTCTAAGTGCTTAGAAAAGAAGGTTCCTACTTTAGAAATACTGCATAACAGGCTGTGCGTAGCTGCTTCTTTCTCACCTGCAGTAATTTGTCCTGACCTAATTCATGAATGTGTTCGTAACTATGATCAGCGGACTGAGTCAATTCTCAAGAGAGATGGTAGTGTCATGCTAGCTGTAAATAGGGAAATTGTTTCTCTGGATTTCCAAATTCTAGAGAAAACCTTCTCCGCTTTTTCTCCTGCACATTCCCTTGTTAAATTCAAATGAAACGCGGATGCAAATCGAGCTTCCATGGCCAAGCACTGGTTATTGAACCCATAGAGGGGAGGTTCCTGTTTGCCCAAAAAGTTTAACAGAATTCATGTGCACCTATATATTAGTGATGTCATGGTGATGTTGCAAAGAGTTAGAGGGTCACCAGAGTTTTATTTATTCTTAGATTGGTTGTTCTATTATATTCAAATTGTTTTAGAAGGAAAATAGACACTGGATTGGGTTGAATTAATTTCCAGTTCGATGAGGGAACAATTTAACAATTCAAAACTTAGAGGGTGTAGTTTATTCATGTCTTCTTATCTAACGTACTGTTTAGCATGTAGTAGAAAATGAGATGGGATGATTCATGAACCTTGGTCTGACGGCATGTGTGTTTATGTGTATTTCCCCATTCTTCATAAAGATAATGTAATTCAAAACTACAAGAGAGTGCATGATAGTTTTATGGGTAAACTCTGTTTTGAGTTCACTAGGGATTCTACCAGGAGAATGAGTGCTAAGGCTCAGGAGTTTGTGACCAAATTCAGGAGTTTTTATACTCAGTTCCCTAGATTCACTTATGTGAGAGTTGGTGGTTTTGAAGATTCCCCTACAAGATTGCTTAGGTATACTTTTGACTGCTTTATTTTTGCAGAGGTTTGTAGGTAGCTTGCCACTATACTCAGACATTTCCTTCCTGAAGAGGAGTGGGAGAAAGTTTTCCCATTATAGCTAGGTAAATTCTCATGTTATACTATTGAAGATGTAGTAAGCATAGGGAGTGACCTGAGTCATTTTGATTTCAAATATTATATAGAGAGGACATGCTTTGATAACAATAAATTTTCTAGTGGGAGTCTAGGGCTTAGATCCCATATGTTCCCAGTTCCCCATCTAGAAGATTTTTGGGAGGACTGTCCTGATGAGTCCCAAGTTAAGGAGAGAGATCACAGTCGACTATGTATTTCTTAGATTCTATCCACAAGGTTATAGTTCAATGTAGAAGGCGTGACAGATGATTGTTAAAACTTGGTTGAGCCTAATTTCAAAAGATCCTTGAAAAAAGAGGAATATGATATTGATTGGTCAGTGGAGGAGGAAGATGACATTAAATGTAGGACACAACATGTACTTCAATTAACTAAGGAATGGATACAAGCAAGAAAAAAAGACTTTAGTCCTAAGTCAATTGAAGTTAAATCTTCACCTATATATTCCTCTTCCCTCGTTTCTAATCCTCATAAATCAATTGATAATGCAGGTGCATCGGGTAAGCAGCGGACTAAGGGTTCTAGGAAGAAATCTGTTGCAGAGCCTTCTCCTGTGGTCTCACCTTAGCGAATTACCAGGTCAAAGTCTTGGTCATAAATTAAAGATAAGATGACTTAGGAAAATATAAAATCAATCAACTTAGAAGATGACAAATTTGGGTATTTAAACTGTCAAATTGGTGAAGATGAGCAAATAGGAAATGACCTCTTCGATCTAGATGATGTGACTTTGGATTTGATGGATACTCCTACAAAGACAAGTGAACAAACATCAGCAACAAGTGCCACACTAAGATGGCTAATCACTTTAGTAAACAAGAAACAAAGCCTAGTTCTGATATCTATCCTAGTGCAGGACATAGTCAGCAAGTACGTTAAAAAAACCCCCAAGGACAAAAAAGTCAAGAGCACAACACAAATGTTTGGTGATGCTAAAACTGGAAAGTGGACTACTAAAGTAGCCACCTATAGACCAAAAGAGGAGAAGCGGGATGTTGCGGTGGAGGACTTTGAATTTACTAAAATTGAACTAGGAACCATGGATAGGGTGGGAAAGAACCACCTGTTCAAAGAGACAGCTCAACAGATGTTGATGACATCTTGGAAAGATAACAAGGAAAAGAAAGAAATGAAATAGATAATAGCATCAATTTCCTAGTTCATAAACACTTTCTGCAACTTTGACGCGATGCCACTGATTCAATCCTCACGGGTATTCGATCCAAACTCTAGAGAAAGTAAAACTTTGCTAAATCAAGTCCAGAGAGGTCAAACTTTGGTCTCTTCAGTTGATGAGTGGATGTCTCAAATACTTAGCAGTGGACAATAGTACATTAAAGACTCACATTTAGTCCTCCATGATACAAAAGCCATAATGGGAGAGTTGCAAACCCAGTGACAAGTCTTGGATGGAGAAGAGGAAAAATGGGTATCAACAATGAGGAAGTTCTTGGAAATAGAGAGGTATGGCTTCAGTAAATTCTGCGTAGAAAAATCTCTGAAATGTACTAAGGAATAAATTTTCTTCATACTTAGAAAGAACATCAGCTGGCATATCTCTCTCATAAGAAGCACCATTACAGAAACCAAAGAATATGAGGCCAAGGCTAAACAAATTCAGAAATCCGCTTTGAATGAGTTGAAGGTCATAAACTTCACCTATACTTATCCATTAGTGTATGGTGAACAAGAATTGAAAGACGCTCTAGAAGCCTTTGACTCAGCAATAAAGATAATCAGATGAAAGGTTAATCCTAAATCCTCAGAGTTAACTTAGATGGCAAGGATTGAATCAATGTTATATCTGTGTGTGGATTAGCTTCCAGGTGTGGTAGAAAAAGTGAAGAAGTTGAAGTGGAGTAAGGAGACCACCATGGCTTAGATTGTGAATTCCAAGATCCCGCATCTACCATTTGCAAAGGAGCTTGTCCAGGCGTATAAATAATGGAAACCTACCTAGTTGGTTGCCGAAGAAGAAGGGAGCCCAACGGGAAGCGAGGATCATGCAATGGACAAGGAACCGGATTTAGATAGTTAGTTTTATTTGAATTAACATGAAAACTCTCAAGGACATGTTTCCTTTTTTGCTAGTTTCATTTTATAACTAATTTACCAAGAGGTTGAGTTTTTTGGGAGACCTCTCGGTGCTTTGATACTATAAGTATTACTGCTGAAAACTTTAGAAGGGTTTGAAAAAAGAGACTAATCGTAACGAGATAGTTTTTATTTGGGTGGTGATAGTTTGAATTTAAAAGGTTAGAGGAAAAGATGTGGAAAAATCTGAGACTATTTTGAAAAGAACAGACTTCATGTGATTGCCTATGTAGTGATTTTTGAAAATACATTACAGTTAAGTTTATCAAATCTATGTCATTTAAAAATAATGAGCAAGTGTCCTGTGTTGACATTTTGTTTACTCTACAATGTATGTGTCTTTTGATTTATAATTCTTGTACTCTATCTATATGATGTTTCCTTTTTGCCGATTAGTTGTCTGTTTTCATTGAATCTATTAAAAGAAAAATTGTTCTTTTTCTTTCCTTATCAAATTTATATGTTTATTAAGGTATTTCTGCAATACTTCTCATCTATGAATGTTGAAGTAACCTTTCTAAAATTTCAGGTTAAAAGTTGAATTTGAGAATTAGATATTATTGATAAGATATCTCTAGGGAGCTATACCTAGGATCAATTCAGAGGGAAGTGAGTTCAAATAATTAACCCAACTTTTAGGGTCATTTGTCTTTCAAAAGGGTTGTAGAGTTTTCCTACAAATGATTTACAAAGAGACAAATCTGTTCGCTAATAGATTTTTGGCGACTCTACTGGGGAGTGCTAAGTAGTGTAGACTTGTTTTTTATGATTTCTTTGATGAATAGTTATGGTGCTAATAGTTGTAGTGATACCTAATCAGGAGGAGTTACCTCATGTTATTCAACTAGATCTTAACTTTCAAAATACCCAAGAAGATATAATTTCTGATTTGAACACTGTTGCTTGGGATTTAAAGACTAGCTATCATCAGTACCAACAAGTCCTCTTAGTCTTGGAAGAAGAGGAAGATATAGGGGAGTGGCTTCGAGGTCTCCCAATTTCTCAAGAGGCACAAATTGTTGATAGAGCTGTCCAAAGGAAATAAAAGAAAATATACCATACTGGATTCTCGACCGTATACCAGGTCTCAAAGGAGGGACAAAATATTTGACACCTTTTATGAAAGTTTGCAAAACCTTCAATTCCCAACCGCCTATGTTCCAAAACCTAAAGCTAAGAGTAGGCCTCCTTCCCCACCTAAAGATCAGTCAAACAACTCTCCATCTACTAGTATTTGGAAATCCTTGACCTTATCTGGCATTCAAGCCCCCCCTCGTAACTATATTTCCAGTCACAGTCATGGCACAACCATGGGGAGCAGCAGTCGGTCCTTTAGAACTTGGTGCTCATCATGCCCTTCCTAAGGGCATAAAAGATGTTCTTCCTAAATTTTCTAGAGATGGTAAAGTCTCAATAGATGAACATTTCAATGCATTCAGCGTAGCTACCGCTATTTTAGCAGTGCAACATGAAGATGTAGCTATTAGGACTTTTGATCAGTCCTTGATAGAGGGAGCTACATAATGGTTTGGTCATTTGCCTGGAGGGTCTATAAAAAATTAGCAAACAATGAAGATGGCGTTCAAAAGTTGTTTCAAAGGTGTCGATGACGAGCATTCTTTGTTGGCATAATTGACACAAATGAAGAAGGAAATCCATGAACCAATGAGGGACTATGTGGCTTGGTATAATAAAGTGATTCATAAAATTCCCACTGCCAAAAGAACCACTCCAGAAAACCAACAATGTTTCTTTGTAAACTCTATGCCCCCTGACATAGGTTTTCACTTAAGAAGGTGTAGGCCCACAGATTTGGATGCTGCCCGAAGCCAAACCACTGAATTGGAGGATGATCTTATCACAGCCAAAAAATGGAGAAAATATGTGCAAACACCTCCTTCCTAAGCCTCAAATTCCTCATCCACAAACCCAGTTGTCAAAAGACTCATGACTGATGTCATTTCTTTGAAAAGATAGTTACCTAAGCATGGATCTTCCTATCCTCCCATGTACCAAGATACTATCCGTAAGTAATGCAACCAATGGAAAAATAAAAATCCTCTTTTTCCCTCAACTCAGCCGAGGCTGTCCCTAGAGGCTTCTCCAAAAGATGCAGTCATGTGTTCATTTCACCTCACAAAAGATCACGACGACAGTTCTTGTCCAGATATGTTAAGACATATTCAAATGGAGGCAACTAAAGATATGTTAGGAGAGTGTACTATAGAGAAAGTGGCTCAAGAGAGACTTGGCGACTCTAGTTCATATTATTTAGAATATGAATCTGACTCTAAAAGAGGGGATATTCTAGTCACTCTTGAAGACCCAACGTGTGCTATGTTGATGCGTAATCAAAATACTTATAAGCATGCTCCCACATCATCAGGTACTTTTTAGAAAACTCATGAACCAATGAGTAATCTTTACCCTTCCAGTAACAAAGTTCATGAATCTAAAGCTTTACAAAAAATGAAGGTATGTCTTCTTTTGATATAGTTGAATTTTGTAAATCCTCTGCTATACAAATTTCCCCTGCTGAATATTTAAAGTTAAATCCAAAAGAACTTGATAAGCTAGTTAGGTATGTCCAAGGAGATTCCTCACCTTCTTCCCAAACCAATCAATGTACCATGGATCAGGCCAATGAATCCATACAGACTCCCACTGTTGCACCTCTTGTTGTATCAAACTAAAATAACTCAGCCACTGCAACTACCTCATAAATGAAATGTGAAATTGATGAAATGAGAAAACTTGATCCTTTCTATATTTCCTTGCTCCTCAATGGTCTTAAAATAAGTAATTGTATCATAAATTTGGGTGCCTCTGATAATATCATGCCATCATCTGTTACCAAAGCCTTAGGCTTGATTTTAACAAAAAATTTTGGAAGATGCTATTCCATGGATGGTAAACAGGTGCCTTTGATTGGCCAAGTGAAAGATGCCCAAGCTGTGTTAGCATCTTACCCAGACAAGAGGTTAAAGTTAACCATTTTGGTTGCAGATATTTCTGTGAGCTATGGGATGCTATTGAGTAGAAATTTTTGCAGAGACATGGGCAGGGAAATAAAAATGGATTGGTTAGAAGCTATTATACCCATAGGGAAGAAAAAGGTCAAGCTGGAACCTGAAGCTAAAAACAAGTATACTGTATTCCCATCTGACAACCCAAAGGAACAAATCCTTTTCCAAGATTGTGAGTTTGGTAACTATATGATTTTCTCAGAAGAGACATCCCCTATTTCTCTAGTATGTGGTGAAAATGAACAAATCTGGTTAATGGAGTTTGATGGTAGTTGTGCCAGCACAGGATCTAGGGCTGGTGTGGTATTTAAGGGCCCAAATGATGAATATGTCCCATTCTCTTTTAAGCTAGACTTTAAAAATACTAATAATACTGCTGAATATGAGGCCCTATTATTAGGTTTACAAGAAGCAAGGACATTGGGGATTAAAACAATTGCTGTGAGAGGTGATGCCAAATTGATTGTTAAACAAGTGAAAGGCCAATTCACAGTAAAAAATGAACATCTCAAACATTATAGGGACTTAGTCTGGGATGAAATCAATTCTTTTGAAGCTTTTTCCATAGAGGCAATTATAGGCAAGAGGAAATAGCAATGAACAAGAGGGTAGCGTGGGTGACTAAGATATAAGAGGGTAGCGTGGGTGACTAAGATATAAGAGTATGATCTGTTAATAAAACCTACCAAGCTGGTTCAGGGAAGAGGCCTTTGTAAGTTCATAGCTGAAAATTCAGAGCCATCAGAAGAATCAAGAGATGAAGTGTCTCAAAAGCTATTGGTCAGTCTGATCGACTCTTGGTTTTCTGAAATAGCATATTTCCTCACTTATGGAGAATGTCCCATGCAATTTTCACCCAAGGAGAGATGTAATCTAAGATTACAAGAAGAAAAGTATGTAATATGGCAAAGCACCTTGTATAAAAGAGGGCTAGATGACACTTTTCTTAGATGTGTAGACAAAGAACAATAGTTTCAATTATTGAAAACTTTCCATGAGGAAGCTTGCAGAGGACACTTTTCATCATCTGTTATAGACTTCAAGATCCTTTGATATTGCTTTTATTGAGTAGGAATGTTCAAAGATGCATATGCGCTTGTCAGAAGTTGCCAAAAGTGTTAGCTATTTTTTGGAAGGCCTCAATTAGCTTCTCTGCCATGGAGGTCTGTTGTAATGAACGAGCATTTTAAGCAATGGGGGATAGATTTTATTGGCCCGATTAATCCTTAGTCAAGTGCAGGTCATGTTGATATCCTAACAATGACTGACTATTTCACGAAGTGGGTCGAAGCTATTCCCACTAAAAAATCAAACTCACAGGTAGTATGTGATTTCTTGAAGGATAATATTCTGGTGCACTTTGGAGTGCCTCAAAAGATTGTGGCTGATAATGCTACTTATTTTTTATCTCAAGAACTGATTCTGTTCTGTTATGACCAAAGTATTTTACTAACTCACTTTTTAGACTATTTTCCTCAGGGTAATGGGCAAGTGAAGTCAAGTAATAAGAATTTTATTTCCACTATGAAGAAATTGGTAGATGAAAGTGGTAAGAACTGTCACAGGAAGCTGTATAAAGCCCTTTGGGCTAATAGGATCACTCCAAAAAGAGCAATTGGTATGGCACCTTTTGAGTTGGTCTATGGAGTAGGCGCTCAAGTGCCAATCCCTCTAGAATTGGATGTAGCTAAGTTACAGACTGCCATTGAAGATCAAATGTTTATAGACTCTTTGGAGAAAAATATTTTACACTTGCAAAGGTTGGAAGAAGAAAGGGAGGCATTAGTTGACAAGATCACAGAACATCAAGTCAAGGTTAAGAACATATTTGACAGAAAGGATAGGCCTATAAATTTTATGAAAGGAGATGAAGTGTTGCTTTGGGACAAGAGGAAGGTGCCAAAAGGTGCTCACAACAAGTTTGAATCACTATGGAAAGCGCCCTTCATTGTTACTGAAGAACTAGGATCCAATTCTTTTAAACTAGCCTACCTGGATGGAACGGTCTTACCATTTTCCTATAATGGGAAAGACCTTAAGTTGCTTAGAATATAGCATCTGTTCCCTATAAATAGCTACATATATTAGTTTTAGTTTTCTTTCAGGTTGTATGTCTTTCCCTTTCTGTGTTGTGAGTTTTTCTGAGCCCTTTGCAGCAGTTTGTGAAACCAGAGTTTTTGAGTTCTCTAACTTTTGAGAAAAGTTAGTCCCCAGTCAGAGCTGATGTTAGTCCAAGTCTGGTACTTGTCCTTTTTATTAAAGTGATTTCTAAAGTTGCCATGGTATTTTTGAAAATCTCAAAGCTGCTAAAACTCTCATGTCCAAATACTCATTGAAAGTGTCACCCTTTAGTCCGTCCATGTTTTGAAAAACAAAAGATTATTTGCCAACACTTTTCTTGAACAGGTTTGAACAGTCTTGAACACCCTAGAACTTAGTTCATATGTGTTCAAGGTAGTTCATGTTATTGTAAGGTATGGCATATGTATAAAACCAGCGGAAAATTTTTCATGGTTGTGGTCTACGAAAAATTTGACTTTTCAAAGATGCAACATCAGTGATGACAGTGCAGAATATTCAGTACTAAAGACTAAGGCAGATGAGAAAATGGGAATATGTTTGAATGGTATCAAACACATGAGAACATCCTTGAAATTAGTTCAACACTGTTCCAGAGTGTTTAAGGATTTTGAAAAGTGACATGGGGCAGAAAAAGCAGAATTCATCACCACTCAACGGTGGGTCCTACGGAAAAGAGCATTTAATGCGAGAAAGTAATGGCGGCGGTTAAGTGCATCCAAGCTATCAAATTCATAATAAATTTGTATGACATGAAATTTTGTGCGGGTGGTATTAATTAATTGCATGCGTAAACTATCATTTCATTCCCTTAGCCTTTATTGCCTTAAAGATGGGTAATTAATGATCAAATCTTTGAGGTTTTCTATTTAAACCCTTCTTAGAGTTCATTCTTTTTGAAATGCCTTCATTGTCTGTATATGACTAGTCTGAAGGTGAGGGTTTTCAGAAAGCTCCAGTGTGCGGAAGTATATATAGGAACAAGGTGAGTTAGGTTGCACCCTCTACAGTGTTTTAATTTAAGCTTGTGAAATATATAGAAGATTTTGTTGTAGTTATCTATTTGTTTTGACAAGTATGAAGTCCTCTTTTCACTTATTTGGAAGAATTTCTAGTCTGGTTTGCGAAAACCCCATTATATAAGACATAGATTTAGGAGGATATGATGTTGAGGGAATTCCTGATAGACTTTCTAAGTGCTTAGAAAAGAAGGTCCCTGCTTTAGAAATACTGCATAGCGGGTTATGCATAGCTAATTCCTTCCCACTTGCAGTAATTTGTCCTGAGCTAATTCATGAATGTGTCCGTAACTATGATTAGCAGACTGAGTAAATTCTCAAGAGAGATGGTGGTGTCTTGCTAGCTATAAATAGGGAAATTGTTTCTCTGGCTTTCCAAATTCCAGAGAAAACCTTCTCCGCTTTTTCTCCTGCACAACCCCTTGTTAAATTCAAAGAAAATGAGGATGCAAATCACACTACCATGGCCAAGCTGATGCAGGAGCATCTTGGGTGTAAGGGCAATCTTGCATCACCCAAAAATATTTCTGTTTTCTTTTCAATAAGGGCTACCTTGTGCAAAGCTGCTATTTATGGAAACTTTTTATTTTTAGTAAGTTGGTCATACGATCTCGGAATGTTCTGATTTTGCATGTGGAGGTTCATCTCAGTCATATCAGCCTACCAGTAAAGTTTCATGGCTAGATCAGGTCTAGTTTTGAAGATATTAAAAATTTTCGGTATTGAAAATAGGGTACAGAAACTTTGAGCTCATTTTTGAAGGATTTAGAGGCCCCGGATGAGGTCGAAACTTGGGCTGAATGAAGCTTACATAGTTTAAGTGTTGTAGAGAGCTTCGTGGCATTTTCAAAATGGGGTTATAATAGTCAATCGGGTCAACTGGTGATGACTTATGGTCTCCGAAAGTTGGGCCACCTGAAATAGTAGAAAATAATTTTCCTTCAAAATTTTTGTTCGGGTTTCAAAAGTTATTTTG
>MU227026.1:3772289-3783768 GCA_018584345.1 Thuja plicata
TTCTGGAACCTTCTCGGGCGGTGGAAATTGCCTATATAAAGAAGGCCCGTAGTGTTGTCTTAGGCAGTTCGGGACAGTTCTGGGTAGATCTGGGTAATAATTCGAGGCTTTGTCCTACAGAATATTGCAAGGGAAATGCCCATGTGGCTTTGCATATTGTAATTTTGAAAGTTTGTAATTCCGCATTTGTGGAGATAATAAGAAGTCCATTTCCTGTTCTTGCAAATTTTTGTTGCTTCTCTGTTTCTGTTGTGTGTTTGTGGTATTAAGGGGAGCGCCCTTCATCACGAGCACTGGTTATTGAACCCATAGAGGGGAGGTTCCCGTTTGCCCAAAAATTTAAACAAAAGTCATGTGCACCCATATATTAGTGATGTCATGGTGATGTCGCAAAGAGTCAGAGGGTCACCAGAGTCCTACTTCTTCTCAGATTGGTTATTCTGTTATATTCAAATTGTTTTAGAAGGAAAACAAACACTGGATTGGGCTGAATTAATTGCCAGTTCGATGAGGGAACAACTTAACAATTCAAAACTCATAGGGTGTAGTTTCTTTATGTCTTCTTATCTGACATACAGTTTATCCTGTAGTAGAAACTGGGACGGGATGATTCATGAAACTTGGTCTGATGACATGTGTGTTTATGAGTATTTCCTCATCCTTCACAAAGATAATGTAATTCAGAACTACAGGAGAGTGCATGATAGTTTTATGGGTAAACTTTGTTTTGAGTTCACTGGGGATTTTGCCAGGAGAATGAGTGTTGAGGCTCAGGAGTTTGTGACCAAATTTGGGAGTTTTTATACTCAGTTCCCTAGATTCACTTATGTGAGAGTTGGTGGTTTTGAAGATTCCCCTACAAGATTGCCTAGGTATGCTTTTGACTGCTTTATTTTTGTAGAGGTCTATAGGCAGCTTGCCACCGTACTCAGACATTTCCTTCTTGAAGAGGAGTGGGAGGAAGTTTTCCCATTACAACTAGGTAAATTCTCATGTTATACTATTGAAGATGTAGTAAGCATAGTGAGTGACCTGAGTCATTTTGATTTCAAATATTATATAGAGAGGACAAGCTTTGATAACAAGAAATTTTCTAGTGGGAGTCTAGGGCTTAGATCCCATATGTTCCCAGTTCCCCATCTAGAAGATTTCTGGGAGGATTGTCCTGATGAGTCCCAAGTTAAGGAGAGAGATCACATTCAACTCTGCGTTTCTTGGATTCTATCCATGAGGTTATATTTCAATGTAGAAGGCGTGACAGATGATGGTTCAAACTTGGTTGAACCTAATTTCAAAAGACCCCTGGGAAATGAGGAATATGATATTGATTGGTCAGTGGAGGAGGAAGATGACATTAAACACAGGACACATCATGTACTTCAATTAACTAAGGAATGGATAGAAGCAAGAAGAAAACACTCTAGTCCTAAGTCAATTAAAGTTAAATCTTCACCTATATATTTCTCTTCCCCTATTTCTAATCCTCATAAATCAATTGATAATGCTGTTGCATCGGGTAAGCAATGGACTAAGGGTTCCAGGAAGAAATCTATTGCAGAGCCTTCTCTTGTGGTCTCACCTCAGCGAATTACTAGGTCAAAGTCTTGGTCACAAATTAAAGAGAAGATGACTCAAGAAAATATAGAAATAATCAACTTGGAAGATGACAAATTTGGGGATTTAAACTATCAAATTGGTGAAGATGAGAAAATAGGAAAGGACCTCTTCGATCTAGATGATGTGACTTTGGATTTTATGGATACTCTTGCAAAGACAAGAGAACAACCAGTAGCAACAAGTGCCACACCAAGATGGCTAACCACTTTAGTAAACAAGAAATGAAGCCTAGTTTCAGTATCTATCCCAGTGCAGGACATAGTCAGTAAGTACGATCAAAAACCCCCAAGGCCAAAAAAGTCAAGAGCACAACATGGATGTTTGCTGATGCTAAAACCAGAAAGTGGACTACTAAAGTAGCCACCTATAGACCAAAAGAGGAGAAGCAAGATGTTGCGGCGAAGGACTTTGAATTTACTAAAATTGAACTAGGAACCATGGATAGGGCGGGAAAGAACCACCTATTCAAAGAGACAGCTCAACAGATGTTGATGACATCTTGGAAAGACAACAAGGAAAATAAAGAAATGAAATAGACAATAGTGTCACTTTCCTAGTTCATAAGCACTTTCTACAAATTTGATGCCACACCATTGATTCAATCCTCACAGGTATTCGATCCAAACTCTAGAGAAAGTAAAAATTTGTTAAATCAAGTTTAGAGAGGTCAAACTTTGGTCTCTTTAGTTGATGAGTGGATGTCTCAAATACTTAGTAGTGGACAACAATACATCAAAGACTCACATTTAGTCCTCCATGATATAGAATCCATAATGGGAGAGTTGCAGACCCAACGACAAGTCTGGGATGGAGAAGAGGAAAAATGGGTATCCACGATGAGGAAGTTCTTGGAAATAGAGAGGTATGGCTTCAGTAAATTCTGCGCAGAAAAATCTCTGAAATGCACTGAGGAATAAATTTTCTTCATACTTATAAAGAACATTAGCTGGCATATCTCTCTCACAAGAAGCACCATTATAGAAACCAAAAAATATGAGGCCGAGGCTAAACAAATTTAGAAATCCGATTTGAACGAGTTGAAGGTCATAAATTTCACCTATACTTATCCATCAGTGTATGGTGAACAAGAATTGTAAGACGCTCTAGAAGCCTTTGACTTAGTGATAAAGATAATCAGAGAAAAGGTTAATCCTAAAGCCTCAGACCTAACTAAAATGGCAAGGATTGAATCAATGTTATGTCTGTGTGTGGATTAGTTGTCAAGTGTGGTAGAAAAAGTGAAGAAGTTGAAGTGGAGTAAGGAGGCCTCCATGGATCAGATTGTGAATTCCAAGATCCCACATCTTCCATTTGCAAAGGACCTGGTCCAGGCGTATAAAGAATGGAAACCTACCCATTCGGTTGCCGAAGAAGAAGGGAGCCCAACGGGAAGCGAGGATCATGCAATGGACAAGGAACCAGATTTAGATAGCTAGTTTTATTTTAATTAACATGAAAACTCTCAAGGACATGTGTCATTTTCTACTGGTTTCATTTTATAACTAATTGCCTGAGAGGTCAAGTTTTTTGGGAGACCTCTCAGTGCTTTGATACTATAAGTATTACTGCTGAAAACTTTAGAAGGGTTCAAAAAGAAGAGACAAATCGTAACTACATATTTTTTATTTTGGTGGTGATAGTTTGAATTTAAAAGGTTAGAGGAACAGATGAGGTAAAATATGAGACTATTTTGAAAAGAACAGACTTCATGTGATTGCTTGTGTAGTGATTTTTGAAAATACATTACAATTAGGTTTATCAAATCTGTGTCATTTGAAAAGAATGAGCAAGTGTCCTATGTTGACATTTTGTTTACTCTGCAATGTATGTGTCTGTTGATTCATAGTTCTTGGCATCGATCTATATGCTGTTTCCTTTTTGCCGATTAGTTGTCTATTTTCATTGAATCTATTAAAAGAAAAACTGTGCTTTTCTTTCCTTATCGTTTTGCTATCTTTATTAAGGTATTTCTGCAATACTTCTCATCTATGAATGTTGAAGTAACCTTTCTAAAATTTCAAGTTAAAAGTGGAATTTCAGAATTAGATATTATTGATAAGATATATCTAGGGAGCTGTACCTAGGATCAATTCAGAGGGAAGTGAGTTCAAATCATTAACCCAACTGTTAAGGTCATTTATCTTTCAAAAGGGCTGTAGAGTTTTCCTATAAATGATTTATAGAGAGATAAATTTGTTCACTAACAAAAATATAAAACTCTTAATAGTAAAACACATCAAATAAAATTCACACAAGTATAACACCGAGATTTAAAGTGACAACCCAATATGGGAAAAACCACCAGTAACATGCTACCAATTTTTTTTTCACTCTTATGAAGTGAGCTCTATGAGGAGCCAACCCTGTTAAAGGTTACAATACATACTGTTAAATGTGACCCTGTTAAAGGATTTAATCTTCCTGTTAAAAGTGACCCTGGTTAGAGGGCTTAAACCATTCTATTAGAATGTCACCTTGATTAAAGGATTTACAATATGACTGTTAGGTCAACCTTGTTTAAAAGGATTTTGCACTAAGACAATGGTTATAAAGTAACAGTAATGTGATTTGAAACATACAATTCACTTTGCAAATACAGATCCAATTTTGCTCAAATGCTAATTTACTAACTGGTCTCCATTATCATCTCAAACTCAGATCTTCTTGGAAATCCATCAAGAAATGACCACTGTGCAGTCCTATACTTCTCTTCTCAGCCTTCACTATCTTCTTCTTAGATTTTCCAATCAACTGAATTAACCTCTACACGCTTAACCTGCAATTAGGTTAATCTTATACCTCTGTGATCAGGTAGCTAGATCTTTTGCCGCTTAATCATCACTGTAGATATTAGGGTTTGGTCAGATCCAATGAATCCTTCCAACATTTCATTTCCATCTACAAGGTAGAATACATCCTAAAAATCCTTCTTGAATCCATACAGAAAAATGGTTAAACATATATTAAATGATCATTTAATTCTCCACAATGATCATCCTTATCTTAAATATACTTCACATATTGCAAGAAATCAACTATGTCAACTGGGATCTCAAATCTTCCTCAAACTGTCAAAATACTAACACTCGGTCATCATTATGTTCTTCCGCTTGGTCAATACTAGATAACTTGGTAATTTACTGACGCTCGGTAAATACTGATTCTCGATCGACACTGAATTTTCTCAGCATGTTTTGACACTCGGTTGACACTCACATCACTCAACACATACATAAGTTCCTTAATCTTCTACTCTATTACTTGGTCAAGACTAAACTTGTAGTCATCCAAAATTCACTTGGTGTTAAAGATAAACAACATATTACCTTACCAACATGAAATCTTATCAAGTACCCATTGCAATTTCACATAACTCAATTGTTTCACCAGGTATTCTTGTTATCTCCTCATTTCAAATCTTCTTCATCAATCAATTGATATGGCACTTTACAAGATAGCAACTGTCTTACCAGTTAAGGTTTGACATCAATGGAAATATAATAATTGTATCAATTGTAGCTTCCAATAATCTCCCTCTTTGACATTGATGGAAAACACATGCAAATAACATATGCAAGGTTACCAAACAATCCAAACAATATGTTCTATAAAGATATTTTCATTAATTTCCTTAGCTTCATTTTGATTCTCTCCAATAAAAATAGTAACTCCCTCTTGGATAGATTTCTCTTTGTAGCTTATCTCTCTGAATATCTCCCTCATAGTATAGTTCATGTGTAATTATCTCTCTTTTACAACAATTCCAAATACAAACATCTTCATCATGTAGATATCTTTGTGTCAACTTTCTAAATTCTATGCTCCCTCTGTCATCTTGCTTATGACTGATCAACATCTTGTTCATTACTCTTCATAGCTTTAGGAAACTCCTAAAGTGTGACCACCTTTGCATTAATTTGTTAGATATTCTATGTAATACATTTGATGCAATATTTCCATGTGATCCTAGTTAGCCTCAGATAGGGGTATCACCCCTAATTTACCTCTTAGATACTCATGAGAATCCTTAGGTAATGCCTTAGTAAATATATCTACCAACTGTTCCTTTTTATTTACATATCCAAGTCTTACTTCTTTGTCTTGTACCAGCTCTCTCAAGTAATGATACTTGATAGAAATATGCTTGGTCTTTGTATGCATCATAGGGTTCTTTGGAATATTAATAGCACTTGTGTTATCAAAGAAAATAACAAATGGTTGAGTGATCTCTTCCTTCATTCCTTTCAACAATTGCTTGATCCACACTATATTTGAACAATTCATTGCTTCCATGACATTCAACCTCTGTTGTTGATTGAGAAATGTAGTTTCATTTCTTCCTTGTCCAAGAGACTAGTCTCATTCCTACAAAGAATGCACCACCACTGGTACTCTTTTTGTCATCAACATTACCTGCCCAATCAACATTTGTATAAACTTTCAATTCAAACTTCTCATTCTTCTTGTAATATAATCCATAATACTTCATTCCTTTCATATATCTGTAAATCCTTTTCGCTGCCATCATGTGACTATCTTTAGGATTTTCAAAAAATCTTACAACAATCCCAACTGCTAATGCAATATTTGGTCTACTGGGAACAACATATTGTATCTTCCCAATGATTGATCTATACAGGGTTTGATTGACTTTAGTTGTCTTATCAGTCTTTGATAGTTTCTGTCTAGTAGCCATAGGTGTACTCATAGGTCTGGAGTCCTCCATGCCAAAGGTTTTCAATATCTCCTTGATATACTTAGATTGAGTAATGTAGATACCTTTCTTCATCTTATATAATTGCATTCCAACAAAGAATTTGATCTCTCCAAACATAGACATCTCAAATTCAGTTTGCATCTCGTTCAAAAATGTTTGGCATAAAGTATCTTGTCCTCCAAATATGATATCATCAACAAATATTTGATCTAACAATATCCCTTTACCTTTTTCAGACTTTAAGTATAGATTATTGTTGTTATTAGTCCTTGTAAATCCAATCTTGACTTAGTAATTATGCAATCTCTCATACCATGCTCTGGGGGCTTGCTTCAATCCATACAACACTTTATGTCTCTTGTAGACCATATTCCTCTTGCTTGAATCAAAAAATCCTTCAGCTTGTTCAATGTATACCTCTTCTTCCAGTATTCCATTCAAAAATTCCAATTTGACATCCATTTGGTATACTTTTAATCCTTTGTAAGTTGCATAAGCCAGTAAAGTTCTAACTCCTTCCAATCTAGCAACTGGGGAAAATGTCTCACCATAGTCCATGCCTTCTTCTTGTGCATAGCCTTTGCATACTAGTCTCGCCTTGTTTCTTATAAATTCTCCATGTTCATTCAGCTTATTTCTAAATACCCACTTGGTTCCAATAACATTCTTGTCTTTTGGTCTAGTTACTAGTGTCTAGGTTTTGTTATTCTCAATTTTCTCAAATTTTTTATTCATGGCCTGTATCCATTCTTCATTATCCAAAGCATCTTTCACTGATTTAGGCTCAAATTCACATAATAAGCATGTCTGATTTTTTAAGTTGCTTCTTGTCATGACCTATGAATCTTTTTCTTCAATAATTTGATATGGTTTATGATGTATTCTTACATAATTTTCTAGTGTGGGCTCTGGTCTCCTTTTCTCTTGTTGTTCTTCCTCAAATTCATCATGCAAATTCATTTCAGGTTCATTTTGTGTCTCTACTTCTCGTCATGACCTCTAAATCTTTTTCTCCAATGATTTGATCTGGTTTATGATGTCTTCTTACTGTTGGAAAGTGATGCATTTTTGAGTGATATGGGACACTTGAGGGTTGTCATTTATGGAAACACATATGGTATGATGATCGCTTGGAGTTGTTTATAGTTTTGGATATACAGACAGTAAAATGACTAAGTACAGAGGAATATAAATACATAGTATAGTAGTACAAATCTAGACAACGAAGATAGTATATGATGATAGATGACATGCGAGCTTAAAGGAAGAAATTTTGGGATATGTATGACCTTATGTTAAGGTTTCTTGAGTTTTGGTGTTCATCACAGTGAGTTACAGTGTTTTGAAGACATGCGAAGACAAAGGAACAAAGATACATGGAAGTTGAATGATCGTGATGATTAAGGGAGTATGACATGGAATCCAAATGTGCTAAGTTGGATTGGGATTGTGGTTTACCTATTCTTTGGTAGTATAAGGTTTTCAAATTTGTATTTACTCTTTGCATAAGTATTAATTCTATTTTGTAATGTATTTGAGAGCCGACTGGATGATGTAACACACACGCACACATATGAAGAGATTTTTGTAAAGCGAAGTGTGATAGTAATGAGATGATATGAAGAAGATGGAATGCATGGATGAACTATGATGTCAGACAAATGTGAGCTACAACTGGAACTATCTAAATGTTGGTCATTTCTAAGATTTATTATAACTGAACTATTTATGATTGTAAGAGCAGTGTGCTTAGTATAGCTTTAACATGGTTTTGTAATCCCCTAACAAGGAAATGTGCTAATGTAATACTCATCTCCTAAGAGGGCTAGGTCTCCTAATAGGGACACTATAATTTTAGTACATATTTGTGTTGGAAACACTGAGAGGGGGGGGGGGGGGGGNGGGTGAATCAGTGTTTGTCTATTAATTACTTTTCAGCAACTTAAACATAAATCAAATATACATAGAATGAAGCTTAACATAAGAAATAATAACACATGATATGATTATGGGGAAACCTTGATTAGAGGAAAACCCCGGTGGGAATTAGTACCCACAAATATTGTACTAGGTATAATGAACCTGTTAAAGTTCCTTTGCCTTGTTAGAAACAGTCTTTACAATTTGAGTACAATGACCTAGTTAAAGGTCTGACCCTATTAGGAGTCTTTTAAAAAACCATGTTAAAGGTATATGGCTCACTGCCCAATAGGATGAAGGCTACAACATTCGGAAAGTTGATATACACTATATCAAAAGTGAACTGCTATGATGACACTATTGTCTGAACAGTTCCATGTATGCACGAATGCTCTTACTCTCTTAAAGAGCTATATCATATAATGAATTCATTATACTACTTTTATATATCTTCCTCTTACATTATAATCGATGCTTGTCACATATCTTTACATTACATACTTATATGTTCATATCCTAATAGGCGCGACCCAAAACAAAACTCTAGTCGGCCCTAAAACAAAATATACAATGCTTTCAAACAAGTCAGCTCAAGCATGTTTAATACAATGCTAATTACATTATTACAAACATATAACCAAAGGCGCTTAGCCATTACATTACAAAATAATTCACGCTTATCAAAACAGTAGTCGACTCCCATGCTCTGTCTTTTGGACTGTTGGTCTACTGATCTGCCTGTAACTTTGCCATACTATTGTTCCATACTATGTGTGTCTGGATGTAGCATGTACACATGTCATACAACATATATCTGATCTCACATATGCTGACTTGATCTCTCACATGTGCGCTGATGTGCTGATCGCTGAGTATCTCTGTCTGCCCTATTTTCCATACTTAGTCATTTTGTATTTCATGATAGAAACTAAACATGACTTTGTTGCCATGATAACAACACAAAATGAGTCATGCATCCTCAGGAAGTCAACTTTCCAACAATCTCCCCCTTTATCATTTATGGCAACAAAGGAATGTGGCCAAGTTACTCAAAATGACTTAACACAAAAGGTGATTGTATATCATAACATCTTATTGATATATACATATACTTTTCCACATATACACATTCTATATTACTCCCCCTTTGACATTAATGACAAAGGTGTACAAAAACTAGTAAGTCTTCTACATAGTTACTCCATGTAAACTTCAGGGTACACAATTTGAAGAGATTGAATCTCTTTCTGCCAAAATATTTTCATAGCATCAACTGTCTGAAGATGTGCACATAGGGCATATGTTAGTTTCTCCATTTTTATCAGATCCATGCAAGGACCTTGATCATATGTCACCATGGTGTCATCAATCTATTTGATGTTCTCATTAAGGACTGCTAGAGATGGTGCAAGTGCATTTCTTAACTGGGTTTGTCTTATTCTTATCTTGCTGATTTCCAATTTTGCCTTCTCAATTTTATCCAACTATCCTTGATAGACATTATTGCATATGTTCATGTATTATGTGGAAGTCTTGACTGAATTTTTTGATGCTATCCACCATTAACTCTACCTCTTCTACCTTTTTAGTGTGCTCAGAGGTGAACTTCACTTTGTCCATGTAGTTAGCTATAACTTTCTTGCCTTTAGCTGCCAACTCTTTTAGTATGGATTGCCCAATCATTAAGGAGTTCAAGTCTAAGGTAAAGTTCTTTATCAAATCATTCAGTCTCTCCTTCTTGTATTCATCTTCTAGAATCTTAGTAGCAGAGTCTACTAATCTTGTAAAGTGTGATTTGAAGTTTGTCAAAATGTTGTCCACATCCTCAACTGATTGGACTTTGGCTACTTTCTGATCAGCAAGCACTAAGTCATTCAATATGTTTACTGTTTCCAAAAAGTGAGAATTTCTCAGCACTTGTTCCTCTTTTTCCTTTTCCATAGCAAGAACGCTGATCTTAATTAGGTCTTCCTCTCCCCGTGCATCTAGACTTGCTAAATCAAGAGTTAACCTTGACAACAATGAGGTAGATGGTTGAGTGGATGGTGAGAATATGGTGTTCTGACTGGTATCCATGCATTCAAACTTTACTGGTATCTCTTTCATTGGTGTCTTATCACCTTGAGTATCTTTTACTTCATTTATGTCAATTGGATCATTGATGGGAACTTCATCCTGTTGTGCAGATGTATCATCAATGTACATTTCTTCAGTTCTTACAAATGCCTTATCAACTTTATCCATATCTTTTTCAGATGCAGTCATGGATATCTTTATATTATCAACTACTATAGTGTCTTCTGAGTCTTTATTTGTATCAGAAGTTATTGTCACTATGGGCGCTGAAACCTATGGACCTGTTGTAGGTGCTATCTGAATTACTGGTTTTGTAACCTGTTTAGGAGGAGCTGGAGTAACTTTTTCTATAGGTGCCATTGGTGGATACATGTGTCTATCCATAAAAACTTGTGCAAATGCCTTTTCAGTCTCCTTACATATCTTCTCATACTCTTTGTTCATAATCTCTAAGGTCCTTGTCTTAGTTCAGAGATGAGGCTTCACCAGATCTAATAATATAGCCTTCTCATCATGCGAGCATACAGGGAGAAGAGTATCCAATGTTTCTTCTCTAATCTTCATGTCTTCCTCTATTGCATGTCTTTTCATGATCTCCAATAAGTTCCATAACTGATCTGGTATCACTATCTTGAGTTCAAGAACTGTCTTCTTAAACTTGATCATATGAGATATGATCATAGAATGTATCTCAGTCTTATGAATTTCTTGATATTTGTCATAGACTTTAGAAAGTGTATCTAATCTCCCTTCATTTAAAATCCTATTCCTCAAAACATTTAGACTAGGTCTAAATCCTACCTCAGGAGGAGCTTGAGTATTCTTTTCTTTGCTCCAAGTGTTCCTTGAGGATGTGTGATTTTTGGGTGCCTATTTTATTCCTCTAGTCTTCTTGCTTGGTGTAGACAGTGGAGATGAGTCTAAATCAATGGTGGTAGAGGGCGCAGAGGTTCTCTCTACTTTCTTCTTCTTCTGGATCTATTTAGCTTTCTGAAGTTATTTTGCTATCTTGGCATCTCTTTCTTTGTCAAGATCTTCTTGAGTGACTCCATGAACTTTTAGTATGTTAGATGTAATTCTAGATGCTTTCCTTTTATTATCAGCACTGTGTAAGATAGTATCCACTTCATTGGTCTTCTCTCTGTAAGT
>MU227026.1:3798500-3820232 GCA_018584345.1 Thuja plicata
TAGGACAAAGCCTCAAATAACCACCCAGAACTGCCCTAGAAAACACCACGGGCCTTCCTTAAATAGGCAATTTTCCACCACCCGAGAAGGTTCCAGAAATCTAGCCATTAAGGCTGACTACCCTTAACATTTAATTATTTTTCACTTTTATTACAAAAGGGTCGGCTTTAAATATTTACAAAACATGAGATTATGTAGCCCAACTTCCAGAAGCCATAACTTTTGAACCGTAGCTCCGATTGGCTATTATAACCACTTTCTGGAAAGGGGAGATCGCGATCTACAGTTTTTGACAAGCGAAGTGCTAGTCACTTGGGGGTTCGACCTCGATTTGGAGCCTCTAAGGTCCTGAAAATTGAGCTCAAAGGTTTTGCACCCTAAAATCTCAACAGTAAATCCTTAATAACGTCGCCAATACAGATGATCTGGCAATGAAATTCAACTGGCATTCTTATATGACTAAGATGAACTTTCACCTGGAAAATTAGAACATTCTGAGTTCAAACAACCAACTTACTAAAAATTGTAAGTTTCCAAAAATAGCAGCTTTGTACAAAATAGCCCTTATTGAATAGAAAAACACATATTTTTGGGTGATGCAGATTGCCCTTACACCTAGGATGCTCCTGCATCAAATTCAACTCAGGATCCAGAAGTATTCAACTAAGAAACACTCAACAAATTACAGTTTAGACCCTCAAACCAATAAGCATTGTCACATGTGAACTTATCAGTTAGTTTTATTGATCCTTTTCCATTCACAAGACATGGTTTGTCATTACCAAACTTAATACTACTGCCTTCGCAATGGCTTAAGGTTTCAAATTTACTTTTATGACCAGTCATGTGATATGAGAAACCACTATCAATTATCTAGCTATCACCTTTACTCATATATGAAATAAGTGCAATTTTATCATCCTCATCAGAATCCTCTTTCATAGAAACATAAACAACTTCTATATCATTGTCATCAGATTGATCAGATTCACTATTAGTTTCTTCTTTAGTGATATAGCAGGATTTCTTACCTTTGTCCTTACAGTCCTTATACCTTCTAAAATCTTTGTCATCCCTTTTGTCTTTGAACTTTCTTTCTCTTCTATCATCCTTGTCATTCTTGTCAGGACATTTTGCTGCAATATGGCCAACTTTGTTACATGAAAAATAGATTATAAGACGTTTACCTTTGAATTTTCCTTTTCCTCTCGATAGTATTCTATCCATAAGTGCTTCAAGTTTATCAAGATCATCATCAGAAGTATCAATGTCACTGTTCACATGAATTTCTTTTCCTTTCTTATATTTATGAAGAGTCAATTGTGATATGAATGTATAATCAACATTATGAGGAGTGAAATTATCAAAATTTGATAACTCAAAAGTAGTAAGTCTACCAACTAGACCTTCTAGAGTTAAGTTGTTACCAGGAGTACATCTTAGTTCTTGTATAGGAGATACTCTAATAGCATAAATATGAAGTAGATTTCTTAGTACCTTTCTAATAACAATATCATCATCAATAGATCCATTAGACCCTCTAATAGCATTTACAACCTCCTTAACTTGACTACAGTAGTGAAAAATAGTTTCTCCACCTAAAATTCTCATTTCATCAAAATTAACTCTCAAGCTTTCATATTTGGCTCTCAGTACATTTTTATCACCTCCATAGATAGTGGCCACTATGTCCCACATTTCTTTTATAGTTTTGCAGTCTTTTATATCTTCAAATTTAGGATAACTTAGGGTTGATGCAATCTCCAACATTGCTTGGTTGTTTTCTTGTTTTTCTTTCATCTGTTGAGCTGTCATAACTCTAGGAACTATTATGTAATCATGTTCCACATAGTATTTTTCTGCTTCACCAATTCCATCTAGATGTAACTTCATCAAACTTTTCCATGCAGGAAAGTTCTCCTTGTTTAGCCTTGGTACCTTCTTTTGATACATCTTGATCTTTAGCTTTAAGTACCTTCAAAATTTTCCTTACAAGTACCACAATGCTCTGATACCAATTATTAGAATGATTTAGAATAACTGAGAGGGGGGGTGAATCAGTTATCCTAGGTCTAGATGTACCAATTAAACTTATTAACACTTTAACCAACTTAGATCCACTCAGTAATCCACTCGATCTCTATAGTATATAATCGGTAACATAAACTTGCAGTTCACTGTCCTAATGTAATCAACTTGCAGAATATAAAAATATTAACATTACAACACATCAAATAACATTCACATAAGTATAACACTAGGATTTAATGTGGAAACCCAATATGGGAAAAAGCACCAGTAACATGCTACCAATTTTTTTCACTCTTCTGAAGTGATCTCTGTGAGGAGCCAAACCTGTTAAAGGTTACAATACACACTGTTAAATGTGACCCGATTAAAGGATTTAATCACCCTGTTAAAAGTGAGCCTAGTTAGAGGGCTTAGACCATTCCATTAGAATGTCACCTTGATTAAAGGATTTACAATATGACTATTAGGTCAACCTTGTTTAAAAGGATTTTTCACTAATAAAATGGTTAGAAAGTAACACTAATGTGTTATGAAACATACAAATCACTTTTCAAATACAGATCCACTTTTGCTCAAATGCTAATTCACTAACTGGCATCCATTGTCATCTCAAACTCAGATGTTCTTGGAAATCTGTCAAGTGATCACCACTGTGCAATCCTATACTATTCTTCTCATCTTTCACTATCTTATGCTTAGATTTTCCAATCAACTGAATTAACCTCTACACACATAACCTGCAATTAGGTTAATCTTATACCACTATGATCAGGTAGCTAGATCTTTTGCCTCTTAATCATCACTGTAGATCTTAGGGTTTGGTCAGATCCAATGAATCATTCCAAAATTTCATTTCCATCTACAAGGTAGAATACATCCTAAAACTCCTTCTTGAGTCCATACATAAAAATGGTTAAACATATATTAAATGTTCATTTAATTCTCCATAATGATCATCCTTATCTTACATATACTTCACATATCCTAAGAAATCAACTATGTCGATTGGGATCTCAAATATTCCTCAAATTGTCAAAATACTGACACTCAGTCATCACTGTCAATACTAGATAACTCGGCAATTTACCGACGCTCTATAAATATTGATGCTTGGTCGACACTGAATTTTCTCTGCATGTTCTGATCCTCGGTCGACACTCACATCACTTAGTGCATACATAAATTCCTGATGTAAGGACAAGTCTTTCTCTCTAACCGTACCTTCTCCTAGGGCCTTATCTAGGTCACTTCTCTAGCCTATTAGGGTCCTTCACAAACCCTAACTCTCAAGGATTCCTTTCTTAATCCTTCACCTATTCTATTTGTCCACACTAACAATGAAATCAATTCAATCACTAACATTCTCCATAGATGTCTTCTTGCATCCCAAACATGAAATACTCACACATGATAAAAATAAATCAACAATGGAGAGGAAGGTTCTTTCCTAGGGAATATGACTCATGACAATGCCTCACACCACAAAGTTGTAATGAAATCCTGATCGATTTCAAGAACTTGCTTGAATTTGTACAAAATAGGGCTACAAGGAATTAGGACTAATTACACACCTTTTTGCACATAACTTCAAAAAATTCTCAACAAGGTGGAAAAATAGCTTAAGATCCTGACACCCATTTTGGAAGACCTTTAAGATTAATTAGGTTTTACTTCCCCAAATTGTCTGTACAGTGGGTTGCTATAATCAAGCCTAAAATCAAGGGTTTCCCAAATTACATAGAACAACAATAAGAGTTTGTTATTTCACCACAAAGAAATCCTCACCATAACTTCTCCTTTTACATGGATAAACTTCACACACATATCCTCCTCTCCACATGACTTGATTGAAGAAACCAATGCATTTAATCCCTCTTAATGCTTTTGCAACTCACTACGATCCCTAACCATGCTTCTCTGGCTCGCTTAGGGAATCACTGCAAAAATAATCAAATTGATTTCCAGGGATCAAGCTTCTACTATATGTACACACATGGAGTCTAGTCACTGATCCCAAAGGGTCATACAATTTTTACAGTGGGAGAATGAGCTAGCACTCCATTCTTTACAAACTGCCTGGTTCAGACCAACAACAGTATAGATTACAAACTATTTACAAAAGATGCTTAAAACTAAATAAAGATACTATCTAATGCAACAAAGAATTAAAAGAAAAAATACACTACATCATGCATGAGTTACAGTGCCAAAATTAACCCATTCAAACCCTACTGTAATCAAGAACTTCAAAGCTGTACACAAAAACACATAACTATTAATGCTCCTCAAACATTGTGTCCGTACACTGAATGTCCCACCTTGCTATAAGGTCAAGGTTTCTCTTAAATAGGGTGGAAAATTAGTTATCAACCCCTTAGGGTATATTTTGAATGAGTTGTCCAATTCTTGCAAATGTTGTCAGAGCAACATTGCAAAGTTGCGAAATGCAACTTTGACAACTTTTTCCCATTTCTTGTCAACTATACCAAAATGCTTCAAAAGTTCACTAAACTTCACCAAAGACCAAAATAAGGGTAGAAATATGATTCTAACCTACCTTTGACCCTACTGACCTCATGATGACATCATCATGACACATGTGCCAATTAGAAGGCTTACAACTTATTATCCTTAATTGCACTTCCCAAAAGGTCCTAAGACTCAAACTGAACACATCCTATCTAACCTATGCTATGGTCAACATGACCTTAAGCTTGACTCAAGCATATTACAAAAAAAAACATTCCATAAGGCACACACACACAACTTAAATAACTATAGTTCCAAAACAACCTATGGGTGCTCCTGCACCAGTTCCTTAATCTTCTGCTCTGTTACTCGGTCAAGACTAAACTTGTAGTCATCCAAACTTCACTTGGTGTTAAAGATCAAAAAAATATTACCTTACCAAAATTAAATATAATCAAGTACCCATTGTAGTTTCACATAACTCAACTATTTCACCAGGTCTTCTCTTTATCTCCTCTTTTCAAATCTTCTTCATCAATCAATTGATATGGCACTTTACAAGATAGCAACTATCTTACCAGTTAAGGTTTGACATCAATGGAAATATAAAAATTGTTTGAATTAGCTTCCAACATATACATGTGTGTGTGTAAATTATTTACAAACCTTCATGAAACATTAATTCAATCACATATAAACTTGAAAGAAATAGATCTATCCTAATTAAGCAATTCAAATTGAGATAATTGAGAGAATTTCATGGATCTCAAAGTAAAAGGACTTAAAGATTGCTCTCAATAGAAAAACATCCTCAAGTGATAAATCCTAGAATGAGAATATGCAAAGATGGATATAGTTATGATATAAGATGAAAAGATTGATGCAAATGAAAGCTAAATTGATGAAAATAGAAGTAAATTGCTACCTTAAATGATGAAAATACTCAAAGGTTGTTGCGATTCCTCAATTATGACATCTCTATTTGAGAATTATAAGCTAAATGAACTGAAAGTACGATTCTCTCTAATGCAATTTTTTTATAGTGCAGTTTCTATGAAGATGGATATACAAACTAGCATTATGCAATTACTTCAATGAAGATGGATATGGATTACACTAAAGATGAATCCTATTTATAGGATTTCCCAAGGTCCAGAGTAGTGAGTTAGATGTGAGTTGAGTTAACCATGATCAAGACATAAGGTTGAGTTGTGTTTGTTGAGGTGTCAAATTTGAAGGGACAAGATTGATTGTAAAAAATGGATGGTTAAGATAGCAAAGCCTATTTGTGATCCATTTGTACATTTTCCTCCTCTCTCATTGGTTGAACTAATTTTTGTCTTGTAGTGGTTGTTGAGAGATTTTAGGAATAATTAATTAATTAGCCATGTATTAATATTGAATGGGTTGGATTTAATTATTTAAATAAACTATATAATCAAATGATTAATTCAATTACATTGTTATTTGTTTTTTTTAATTTTAATTAATCCAAATGGCTTGATATTAATTAATTGTTTGCTTTGATTGAATTTGACCATTTTTAGGTGTATACAATTTCCCCTCTTTGAATCAACGTTTGAAGCATGTTGGTTCAAAGAATGTCCGATATCTGATGTCTAACTAAGATGATTCAATGTCAAGATGCAAATTTGATTGATTTGATGATACGATGATATTTCCATGATGATAAGACTTTGATATGAATCCATGATTTCAATTTGGATTGATTTCTATTCCCCAATGATGATTTTGAATTTTCATCATTTAATGTCTCCAATTTAAAAAGTGCCCAAAATTCAAATATTTTGCACTCTGATGATCGTATGCCCCCTTGGGAAATGAATCAAAATGATTTGAAGTGGTTTTTATAATTTTTGGAATTTTTAGTTAAAATGATTTTAATTTGTTTTCCTAATTTGATATTTGAATTGAAATGATACTTCAGTCAAAACTTTGATAAAAAGGCTCCAACTTGATGAAATAGGTAAAAAGACCCTCTAAAAGGTTAAAACTAGGTATATATAGGCTCAAAGTTTACCTTTTACCATTTCATTCACACTCTCCTTTGTCATTTTCTCTCCTTTTCCATTTTCACCTTCCAACTAAAATCATGGTAGTCCAAATCCAGGAGCACCATTTTGAGAGGGGGAGGAGATTTCAATATCCATAGGTGTATGAAGCACTGATATGTATTGAATCCTAGCATTGTCTTTCTAGTTTTGGTGATTTTTAGCTAGGTTTTTGAATTTAGGTGCTAAATTCTTTAATTTCCCCCTTTTTCATAGTTTTAGCACCTATGGACATTCTTTTAGTGCTTTCATGCATTTCTATAGCACCTATACCTAAATTAGCACCTATGTTAGGGCATCTTTAGTTTAGTTTTAGCGCCTACACTTAGTCCTATAGTGCCTATAAATCAAATGTTCATTTTGCCAATTTGTTTAATGCTAATGCATATTGTTGTAGTGCCTATGAGATGAAAGTGCACCTATACTTTGTTGTAGTGCCTACATAAAATGAAATAGTGCCTACACCCTTATTGAACCACCTACGTTATTTTGGCACCTATGCAAACTAAAATGGTACCTATACCATTTTTTGTCAATTTTGCATTTTTTCAAAAGGCAACTAAGCATTTTTACTTCATCTATCAATCTAGATGATGTCAGTGATATTTTTGATGGATTATTGATGATTTCTAATGTCATTTTAGACCATTTGTCTAATGTCAATTTTAACCATTAGAGGCTATTGGAGGAAAGAACAAATTTCATAGGCAATAACATTCCCAAGCAAATTTAGACACAGACTGTGACCTGCAAACAGACATTTACTTCAGCAAATAGGAACAGGAGTGAGAGAAAGTAGCCAGGGATGAACAAAATCCATAGGGTAACCTAAATCAAATCAAACATAGTAGTACATAAAGATGATGAAAGGAAGAAAGGATCAAGAACTCTAAGATTTCTCTAGCATAAGCAACTATATATATTCTAGTAAGAGAAACACAGATAAAGAAAAGCTTGAGGGTAGAGAAAATGCCACAGAAAGCTCATACAAAATCTCTATTTCAATGAAAGATTACAATAAGTGAAGATTAGAGGGAAAAGAAGATGCCACAAAAAATCTTGCACCAATTGGAAAAACTCTAAGCTAAAAATCTTGAAAAATAAATTATATACATGTTCCTCTAGCACGTAGGCTCATAAAACAATCAAAATCCTAGAAATTAGGGTTACAATAGATTTTGCTTAAATAAATCAGAAACCCTAAATCTATCAATTCTACTTATTAATGCATGTAAAAATATTTGAGATGATCAGATATATCCTTGAATATCTTTCACTTTTCCATAAATGCAGTCTGAGAAGTCAGCTCGACCCATCCGTCTGTCTGTAACTTGAAATATTGTGCCACTGTCATGAACTCTGAGATCAGATCTTTTGAATTTTAAATTTTTGTATAAGCAACGGTCATAGGTGGTGTAGGTACTTGTCTTAACGACCCAGATAATCTCTGACCTTTCCTTTTAAAACATATCTGTTGATCTTCTATCTTTCTCTTTATCTCTATTCATTCTTTACTTTTTGCTAACTCTGTCTTTAACTCAGGTTCACTTCCTTTTAACTCTAGTTGCCCGAAATCCTTTATGTCACTGAGTCGGGATAACATTCCTTTAACTCTGAGTTTACTTCAAGACCTCACGACTACCACGAGATGAAAACAAGATCAGACGATCAATGTTAAGTCTCATATCCTTAAGAGAATATTCCATTTCCTTAGGAGACTTAGTGACCACCATGATCTTAACCTGACTCACCTTTTACTTTAGATTCCTTATCGAGACTTAGCAACTGCATAGTCTCACAATCTCTTAACATTCTTCTTAACCATGATTTCTTTACGAGACTTAGTGACAACCAAAATATCATCTTTGCATTGATGGTTTGTGCAAAATCTCATAAACTTTGCTGACCATTTGACTTCCTTTGGAGACTTAGTGACTGAAAATATTTTAACTTCACTCAGCCTAAACTCGAGTTACATCTGTAGGGTTAGAAAATAAATTAAGTCATGTGATCTCTAAACTTTTTGTTAACTAAGGGTTATATTATGAGACTCAGAGACCACCACATGATCAGATCTCAATCCAATGATCAATGCTAAGTCTCGATAGCCTGAGAGGATATTCCATTTCCTTGGGAGACTGCGCGACAAAGGCAATCTTGTGATCGTTGAACAACATAGAATATTCCTTTTCCCTTTTGTGACTAAGAAAATAAAGGATAATTGAAATGGGTGCATGCTTACAAAGAACTTAAGTCACCTGGAAAAGGTAATGAAGAAATAGAATGGGATGAGGGCCAACTAGGGTTTATATCCAATTTGCATAGGGTTTTCAATACTTGGGCCATTTTTTCTTGAATTAGGGCAAAATAGAGGGCCTAGAAATTTGCAGAGGATGAGGCAGAACTAGGAAATATTTTAGAATTTACAAGCTGGGCTCTACCCTTGTGGGAGTCACATTTTTATCCACTTGTAGCCAAAATTCACATGTAAAATGGGAAATTTTGGGTAACATTCTTGGCAATTTCTATTGGATGTCATCCTGCTAGATATTGAAAACCAGTGGCATTGACATTCATTAGGCATGGAGTCATCTTTTAAGCACATAAAACCTTTTCTGGGAAAGAAACTAGATTGAAACCAGGAGGAGGAACAACCTACTATGCATGAGAACTTCAAGGAATGTAGGAAACAAAACCTAGAAAGAAAACAAAGTAGGAAACTAATTACAGAGCATGGAAAAATTCAAAATAGGGCTTGAGATGGAAACTATTGACTGATATCGGTAGGGAATATCCTCCAAGAGTTGATAATTGAAATGCATTATGTTCCTTTCACTCTGTGATTACCAATGTTCCACTCCAAAAGGAATCAAACTTTGAATGTCTGCCAGGTCTGGACTTGTATTCATCCCACTTGAGGACTATATCCCCAACTTTGAAATTTCTGGCTTTGGCCCTTTTATCAAAATTCCTCTTAGTTTGCACCTATTGAAATTCCATGGTCTGCATGGATTTGTCTTTGATCTCTTCCATCTCCATGAGTTGAGCATACCTTACTTATAAGGGATCTCCTTCTTCAAAGAGAAAAAATTGTGTGGCAAGGTCTAATGTTGGTAGCTATGTTGAAATAGATAATCTGGCCTCCTTTCCATATACCAACATATAAGGAGAATTGCTAATGATTTTCTTTGGGTTTATCCTATCTAACCATAAAAAAGACTTGAGCTTGGAGTGCCAGTCTCTTTGATTTTCTTGCAAAGTCTTCTTTATTATTCTTATTAGGTTCTTATTTGTAGACTCTACTAGGCCATTACCATGAGGATAATAGTTAGAACTAGTATTAAGATAAATACCATTCTTGAGTGCCCATTCAGTCACTCTGAGGCTTGTGAATGCAAGTGCATTATCTGATATGATTGAGTCTGGAGTGCCAAATCTATGAATGATGTCATCACAAAATCTCAAAACAACACTCTCATTGGCCTCCTTTAGTGCAATATCATTTGTCCATCTACTGAAATAATCAGTTGCAGTTATTATCCATTTATGTCCTACACTAGATGGAGGATTAATTAGGCCTATAAAATCAATGCCCCATTTAATGAAAGGTTGCTCTATTCTGATTGGTTGGAGGGGAAGAGCTGCAAGTTTTTCTTTTCTCGCAAACATGGCACATTTTATGCATTTTATCACATGATCATGACTATCCTTGAAGATAGATGGCCAATAGTATCCAACCCTCATGATCTTAAAAGAAGTGGTCCTAGGAGAAAAATGACCTCCAAAAGGTTGATCATGAAACTCATTTAGGATACTTGCCACTTGATCTGAATCTGTGCATCTTAAAAGAGCACCATTACGATACTTTCTAAAAATAATTTCATCAATCAACACAAAGGGGATAGATTACAATCTATAATATCTTCTCTTGGCTGCTTGTAGGATATTCACCTGTCTTCAAAAAATGAATCATGTTAGGCAACCAACTTACTACCTTGGCATGTTCATCTATGGAATGCACAACCAGGGATGCATTCTCTTATTCTTGTTCTTTTGGAACTTCATCCTCTGTCAAATGCTCACAAAGACCTCTTCCTCTGACCAGCTTAGTGATTTGGATATCAATGTCATACTCCATGACCTTGGTAATCCAACTAACTCTTTTTTCATTCAAGTCCCTAGAAAGCAAGAACTCTTTGACACTAGGATGAGTAACTCTCAATTGTACCTTGCTGTGAGTCAACAAATATCTCAAATTTTTTAGGCTTTTTACCATAGCAAGTACATGTTTCTCTACAAAATATTATCTTTTTTCATACTCTTCCAAACCTTTGCTAAAGAAAGTAATAGGTTGCTCCAATTCTTCAAAGTTCTCTTGAGTTAATATTGTACATATAGCATTAGGGCCTCCATAAGCATAAAGGATAAAATCCTTACTAAAATTAGGGTTTAACAAGGTAGGAGCCTCTGTTAGAGCTTCTTTGATGGCTTGAAAATTAGCCTTTCCTTCTTTGCTCCAGTTGAAAACTAAGTTCTTTTTTAACATAGCTTTCAAAGGTTTCAATAAATTTGCAATATTAGGAAAGAAACACCTAATAGAGTTAATCCTTACTATGAAAGATTTAAGAATTTTCTTATGAGGTGTAGAGGCAATTATAGAATAGTTGCAATCCTCTTAGGGTCAACTGTAATTCCTTGTTTGGATACAATATATCCCAACAATTTTCCTTCATGGACTGCAAACACACATTTCTTGGGATTTAGAGAAATCCCAAACTTTCTACATATTTCAAATATCTTCCTCAAATGTTTGATATGGTCTACTGCATTCTTATAATAAATAGTTATATCATCTAAATAGACCAGTCTAAATTTGAACATGAGGCTCTTAAAGGCCATATCCATTGCCTTTTCAAAAGTAGCACCTAAATTTGACAAACCAAAAGGCATATTTTGAGAGGCCATGGTTCCCCATTTGGTTGTAAATGCAGTCTTATATTGATCTTCTTCATGAACCAGGATCTAATTGTATCCTAAATAGCCATCCAAAAATGAGAAGCATTTTGATCTGGAAACACACTGTAGAATTTGTTCCATAGATGGCAATGGATGGAGATCTTTTAGGGATGCCCTATTTAGATCCCTAAAATCAACACATAATCTTAGTTCTCCATTCTTCCTCCTGATAGGAACAAGGTTGGAAACCCAACTAGTATGCTTGATGGGCTAAATTATGCCACTTTCTATTAATTTGAGAACCTCTCTATGCATCAGTGGTTCTAGCTTGGGGTTGACAGGTCTTTTCTTTTGTCTTACTGGTTTGGCATTCAGCTCTAATTCAATTGTATGCTGAGAATGTTCCATTTTGAAACCTTTGAGATCTTCATACTTCCAAGCAAATATATCACCAAATTCTTGAAATAATTGGACATAAGCCTGCTTTTCTAAATTAGTATTAATCTTTCCAAATTTCAAGATTTTACCTAGCTCCAGCTCTAGATCAGTGCAATGCTCTTGCTGAATCGCCAGTCCAACCTTACTCTTTTGTGCTTGGTTATCTCTGTTGAAGAAAAATTCTAGGGTGACAAGTCCTTTTGGCATTTTATTTGATTTAAAATGTACCACTTGGTCACCATAGTTCTACATTAATCTATCTTGGTTATGCTCTGAAAAGACATCCTCTTCAAACAAGAACTGCAGAATTTGCTCATCATTGTCAAACACTTGCCAATTAACATTATTATCAGGACTAGATGGCCAGAAAATCACTTTAATGTGTTTTTGATCCTTTTTCATTGAAATGTTGTTGGGGATATCATATTGGGATCCAACAACAGCTAATTGGTCTGCATTCTAATTCAACTTTCTAGGGATTGCAATAATATTGAAAGCATTGAAATCTTCAATAACATCCCAAAATCTATGCTTGTATGGTCTCATTGTATAATTATTGGTTTCACTTATCCCTCTTACTTAGCTGACAACCAGCTCACTATCACCATAAAATTTTAGGGCTTTGATCCTTCTTTTTCTAGGCCAATCCAACCCATTTACTAGCCTCTCATATTCAATAGTGTTGCTAGTGTAGGATAAGCTAAATCTAAAAGTTGTATAATATTTTTCCCCTTTTGTAGAGACTAGCATAGCACCACCACTAGAGCCATGTTTGCTTCTAGCATCATCAAATAATATCTCCCAAACTTGGTTGCTCTGATCTTCTGATTCAGTGTCTATTTTGAAAAGATTTGGCTCTTTGAATTCATTCTCTTGTACCAAATAGTTTCCCAAACCAACATCCCAAATAACATTGGCTTGGGCCTCTAGAGTTCTTTATGATTCTAAATCATTCAGGTAGATATCAGGGATATCTTCTAACTTAGTTTTTTCTTCTCTAATGATTGGGAAATCATTACCATCAAGTGCAAGGCAGCTTGTATTGAGTACATTGGACACATAAGATTCTATATGGCATGCTGGCAAAGATTCAGACTTGATAGTAACCTTAGTTCCATATCTAGTATCAAAAAGCATGTGAGACCAATTAGAAGAAAGGTATCCTCCTATCTTGGCTATAAATTCCTTTGATAAACATATGTCAAATAAAGTAGGGAGGTCTATGATGTATATGTCAATTAGGATAGAAAAATTGGGGCTTGCATGGAGAATCAAGCTTGTGTCCTTGGCCAAACCTATGGTGTTCACCAAGGAACCATCAAGCTGGGTCAACTTCTTTTGGAAGGTTCATATTTAAGTCCCAATTGGTTAGATACTTTTTTGGGCATGAAAGAGCTTGTAGCCCCACTATCTACCATACAATTATGTACTAAAGATTTTCCAATTATTAAAGATACATAAAAGGGAGGTGGTTTCAGATTCCTACCTTGCATGACATCTACCTTGGAGTGGCTACTTGAATTCTCCCTCTTCTCTTGATTAGTGTTGACCAACACTGGCTTAGCAACTTCTTCTATAGACTTCTGAGGAATTACCTCTTCAGCCATTGCTTTCTTCAATATCTTAGGTTTTCCTAGAAGAGCCAAAGAGTCCAACATAGATATAGTGACATTTTCCTTATTCATATTGTCTAAAATGTTGAAAGGCAATGTGGTGTGTACTCTTTGGAGTGTCTTCACTATGATAGGCTCAACCTCCTTAGGAAATTGGCCTTCTTTGACTAGAATGATGGGGGTCTTCTTTAGTATAGTAGGAATAGAAAGATGTGATGTATCTACAGATGTAGTAGATTTAGCTCCATCTCCTATTTTCTCTATGTCTTTAGCTCTTCTCTTAAACTGAGTGTTGGCTTCTATGGTGGATTCACCATTTACTCCATTGAAGTCTTGTTACTCCCAATTGAAGAGAGCAGTCTCATTGTGTTGTTCTTCTTGCTGAGGAACTAACTCATTAGAAGAAGCCTCTGATTGAGAATGTGAGGTATTTTGAACCACCAGTGCTTGGTTCATCCATCCATTTGAGCATGTAGCCTGATTATGTGGCTGATTGCAAGGAAAACACCATTTATTGACCGAGAATAGATTGTTCTAACTTTGAACTTTATCTCTTGTTGGATTTTCAAAACTAAGAGATGTAGGATTGTATGGTTGGAATGGCCTCTGATTGAAGTTCTGCCTTTGACCTTGGTAATTTCCTTGGTAAGGTGGCCTATTCTACTGATATATGGTCCCTAATTTTGATATTGTTGGTTGGGACTTTGAGTCTATGGCTGAAAGGGTGGTCTATTCCCTTTATTTTTCTTTTTTCAGATTGGTCAACTCTCTGGTTAAAGTCTGCAACAGATTTTTCATTTCTTTTTGACTACTTTGTAACAAGTTATTTGTTGCTTGTTTGCTGCAAAGTGGGCAACTAGAAGCCTCTAAGTGACCCAAATAGGGAATTGTACCTCCAAAACTACTTTATTCAAAGCCAAAGTGCTTCACACTTATCACAAGTCTGGGTAAAGGACTTGGTTAGGCTATCACAACCTCAACACCCAAAGGGGCAACCTAATCACTAGGTTCTACCAATCCTACTACACCAAATACCAAGAGTGGCTTCAAGAGTACTTGAATCAACTTCTTAAAAATACCCCAAAAATGACTTAAGGGACCAAGAGTGACCTATGCTCATAGGTGGGGTCTATTTAGGTCCCTAACATTTAGTTCCAATGGTTCTTTCACTCAAATGCAACACATATGACATGGTTGCTTCACAAACCCAAGACTATGCTTATAGCCTTTTTCAGAAGGAAAATTGACTTTAATTTAGATTATTACACATAACCCTCATAAATTATTAGTGATTCAGGGACCCTTTATGTCCTAAGACCTTGGACTTAAGCCCTAGAACATGGAAATGAGAAAGAGACAGAATGATACATAAAATTGCTTTTACAATTAGGGCTAATTAGGCCTCCATTTACACTAGAGGTACCTTTAGGATGCATCCAAATGCCAAAAAAATGATTGGATCTTATGAGGATGTATACAAGGGCCTCTTCCTCCAATTTAGAGCCTTTGATCAAATCCCAAGTGAGAGTTATGACTGCTGTCCTAATTCTGGATGGGTGCATACATAAGGATATACACCTAGGGCATCACTTCAATTCCATTTCCCTGCACTTTGAAGAACCTATCTTGAATAATATCAAAGAGAACCATATGAACAAGCTTTCCACCAAGGGTAATTGAATTCCCATGGTGGAAAGTGGAAATACACTTAATTTTCTAAGAACCCCTGAATTAGGGCCTACAATCCAGGCAGTGAGTTTGTAAATAGGATAACTTTCAAACCAAGATTGATCAACACATGGGACCCAAACCAAATGAAATAAGATTCATCACACTAACCCTTGGTGTCATAATTTCATGTCCTTCTATCTGTACCTGACTGTACACAATGACTGTCTCTCGGGAATGCAAGAAATTGGTTACTTTTTATTAATTTTCAAATGCCAAATTACATGATCAGCCTACCACCCATTTGAAAGGGCTATTGTAGGAACTCCCAAAGGTTAAATGAAAATTTTGAACTAACTTGACCATTTGGGAGTTTGTTTTCAAAAAGTGTTTAAGTTTGCTCAAAAGTTGCTTGACAACTTTTGAGCAACTTTTACATTTTTTTTCAATTTTGCGAATCTAGTGACCAAACTTGGTCATGATGTTATTTTTGTGATCCCTAGTGGATCCAAAAATTAAAAAATCAAATATAAACTATTCCTAGGGTTTTGGATCATTAATGACTCATAGTTAACCAAGGGCTCATAATGTGCCAATCTTGGAACTATGGCCTTACAAGGTGATCCAGTGATTAACCCATTGTCTTATGATTAGTAAAGGCCTCTTAGGACCTTGAGAGAACCCCTAGGTTCCATAGGAACACTTAGTTCATTTAGGGTGCTCCTACACCATACTCCCCATGAGATTTGAACTCAAGTTCCCACTTGAGGATAACTGGTCAATAGTGGTTCCATGTTGTTGGATCTGGTCCTCTGTCATCCAGGTAGCATCTATTGGAGGGAGTCCTTTCCATTTCATTAAGTGATACATGTACTTATTCTTTCTTTTCTACTTCAAGAATTTGGTTTCTAGAATGGTTTCTAACTCCACTTGCTTTCTTGGTGGGAGATCTGTCACATAGTCTCCATCATCTTCAGCTTGTGATCCATGCACATTGACAATGTCTGCAACACACTTGTAAGGAGTGAGGTCTACAATATTAAAAATAGAAGAAATTAGTAAAGTAGGGGGCAAGGAAATCTCATATGCATTTTCACCCATCTTGGTGAGGATTGTGCAAGGAACAATATTATTCATGTGTAACTTTGAATATCTTCCTTAAGGGAGTCTTTCCTTCCTTAGGTATGCCCATACCTGATCTCCAACTTAGAAGTGAACTTCTCTTCTCTTCTTGTCTACTTGTGCTTTGTATTTTATAGTTGACTATTGTAGTGACTCTTTTACTTCTGTCTGCACTTTAGAGATTAGTTTGGCTAACTCCTCTCCTTGTGCACTCACTCTGAAATTAGATGGTAACTCTACTAAATCCAATGGACATTTAGGATGAAGTCCATACACTGTTTGAAATGGTGTCTTTCCAGTGGACTTGTTCATGGAGTCATTGAATGCAAATTTTACCTGAGGTAGGATCATGTCCCAAATTTGTGTATATTGTTTGGTTAGAAATCTCAAGAGATTACCAAGTGATCTGTTTACCACCTCTGTTTGCCCATCTGTTTGTGGGTGATATGCTAAACTATAAGTTAGGTTTGTGCCCAAATTCTTGAAGAGTGTCCTCCAAAAGTGACCCTGAAATTTTACATCTCTATCAGACACTATTGTTTGTGGTAGGCCATGTATCCTAACCACTTCCTTAAAGAATAGGTGTGCTATATGGGAGGCATCATTTGTGCTCTTGCAAGGAACAAAGTGCACCATTTTACTAAATCTTTCCACTATTACAAAAATACTATCATAACCCTGCTTTGTCCTTGGCAAACCCATAAAAAATCCATTGAAATTGATTCCCATGGCCTAGAGGGAATTGGTAGGGGCTCATACAATCCTTGGTTAGTGGATAAAACCTTTGCTTGCTAGAAAATAGTATAAGATTCAACAAATTTCTTGACTTCATTCCCTAGCTTTGGCCAAAAATAACTTCTTTTCACTAATTCCGTGGTCTTATCTATTCCAAAGTGTCCTCCTAAGCCACCAAAATGTTTTTCTTTAATGATATTTGTTCTCATGGAACATTTAGAAATGCACAATTGGGCTCCTTTAAACAAGAGTCCATTCTGAATCAGAAAATCAAAAAATTTAGTATTGTATTTACCAACCATTTTAGTGCATCCCTCAAAAACTTCTCCAAATTTTGGATCATCAGCATATAGGTGCTTTAGGGAGTCAATCCCTACACTCTAAAGTTTAACTTCCTCAACTAATCCAATCCTCCTACTTAGGGCATCAGCTACTTTGTTTTCCTCTCCTTTTTTGTGTTTAATATTGAAGGTATATGCATGCAACTGCTCCATCCATTTGATGTGTTTGATCCCAAGCTTCTCCTGACTGTGTAGAAAACTTAAAGCATGGTTATCAATATAAACAGTGAATTATTTAGGGAGTAAATAGTGTCTCCAATTTTTCAAGGCTTGCACCATTTCATAAAGCTCTAAATCATAAGTAGAATACCTCCTTTTGGCATCATTCAATTTTTGTGAGAAAAATGCAATAGCCTTACCTTCTTGGCTCGAGACTACACCTATAGCCAAGTTGCTTGCATCTATTTCAAATGTGAATACCTTGTTGAAGTTAGGGAGTAATAGGGTTGGATATTGTGCCACCCTATTCTTAAGATATTGAAATGCATCTGCTGCTTCTTTAGTCCACTCAAATCTAGTCTTCTTTCCACCTTTTATTGTGTCCAACATAGGAGCACACACATGGCTAAAATTCTTTATAAACCTCCTATAAAAAGTTTCTAAACCATGAAAGCTTCTAACATAACCTTGGTTCTTTGGTGGAGGCTACTTGACTATTGTTGCAACCTTCTTTGGATCCATTTTGAGAGTACCTTGGGAGATGAAAAATCCTAGGAAGATGAGTTCCTTCTTCATAAAAATACATTTTTCCAAGTTAATCACTAACTTGTGCTAATGGAGTCTCCTTATGTTAGAAGATATAAATAAAGTAAACTATATTTAGGAAAGAATATGATGGGGAGGTCACCTTACTCTCTGAGACTCCTACTCTTTCTTAGGAATCTCACCTTGGACCCTATTCACTTCAGAATCCTTTAGACTCACAATTGAGTCTCTTAGGGTTACTCACAGACCCTAACCAGAAGGTTTTCTATGCTCCTTCTCTCCTAGGTTCCCTACCCACCGAAAAGTCCTATTCTTCATCTTACCTCACTCTTCATGACTGAATAAAATTGGTCATGCACATTTCTCCTTCTATCTCTTTTTCCTACAAGTTCACTAGTCAGACCATTTAGCTCGCCTAGGACTTGTCTGTAATTCTGACTAGCCTCTTCTCCAACACAAATACAGAAACAGAAATAATATACATGAAGGATGCTTCTTGACTATCACACTCCATAGAATGGATTATCAGAGTCAAGAAGCATCCATGAGATTTGACAGAAACAAAATCCTACTTTACAGAAGTCTGCTCAAAACAGAAAAACACACAAAATACAGGAAACTTCTCTTTATTGAAAAACCAAAAAATTACAATATTATCTGAAACTCTTCTCTGCTAGTCTACACTGTCTCTGACTTCTCAAAAAACAACAACAACCTTTTTACAAATTCTCTTCCTCTATTTTATCTTCGGCCTCTTCTTGATTTTGTAACCTTTTCGAGTACCTGTCCGCCTGAGAAATCCCAGCTGTCTCTACTCTTCATTTTCTTCTGCAAACTGTCACCAAATCATCATCTGCATGGTCGTCACTGTGGACAGTGTTTTCCTCCGTGTCATTTCCTTTTTGTTTTGGCGGTTATGATTTTTCAACTCTTTCTCCTGTTGACATGTCAGCCTGCTTCATCATTTTAGTGGCTCTGAGTGGCAGTCACTCTGTCTCTGTTGTTCATCACATAGTCACGAGCTATATTCACCAAGTATGCTTTGATATGTGACTTTGCGATACCATGCTCATTGCGCACTCGTCGCACTTCGAAATGAGTTGACAATTCCTCTGCGACCTTACGCTGCACTGTGGTCGCGCGCTTGCACCACTTAAACCCGAGCTGCCAATTCCCTTGCGATTGAGCGATGAGCTCTCATCGTGCACTCACACTGTTTGAAAGGAGCTGATGTTTTCATCTGCGAGTACATGATACATATATGTCACGCACTCGCAACACTTCTTGATGAGCTGACAATGTCTTTGCGGGTTTGCGATGACTTGTTGTCGCACACCCGCACTGCTCATACTTAACTGCCAGTTCACCTCGCAACTGAGCGATGAGCTCTCATTGCACACTTGCAATGCTTGTCTCCGAGCTGGCATTTACTCTGTGACTGAGCGATACAATGCTCGTCACGCTCTCGCAATGGTTTGAACTGAGCTGTCTGCTATTTCACAACTGCGCGATGCATTAAAATCGCATACCCGCAACACTCTGACATGAGCTGCCTATAAGTCAGTGACTGTGCGATATACGGTCATTGCATTGTCACGATAGTTTGCCCCTAACCGCTGATCAACATGCGATTGTGCGATACACCCTCGTCGCCTTGTCACACCAACTTTAAACTTAACCTCCCATCAACTCACGATTGTGCGATAAAAACTAACATCGCCTTGTCGCGACAGTTTTCCTTTAACTGCTGATCATCATGCGACTGCGTGATAAGATATAATATAACCGGCCCACTATGAGACCGTTAGTGTTTAGGGGAAAATGCAAGAAAACTGTTTGACCATGATCTTCTCTAACCGTGATCTGCTCCTTTTGATCATTCTACAAAATGCTAGGGTTTGGAGCTAAACCCTAGGGTGCTCTGCACCATACTCCCCCTTCTGCAAAGGAAGAAATTAGCTTGAATTAGTTGGCAGCAATGTCGAAATAATTCCATGTCTTCTACAGTCTGCTTCGTCCATCCATGTAGCTTCTGCTTCTAGTAACCCTGACCATTTTATTAGGTATTCTCTGTATACCCTTCGCCTGGTTGTCTTCTGGACTTGTGAATCCAGGATCTTCTCTGCTTGCAATTTGGACTTAGTCTTCACCTGTATATCTTGAACATCTTTGCCTACTTCCATCTTTTGAGTAGTCTCAGGTATCATTGGTCCTTTGTATGGAATCAAATCCTGCACATTAAAAACAGGTGGCATTTCCAAATTGTTAGGTAAATCAATTTTATAGGCATTCTGCCCATATTTCTCCAATATCTTGCAGGGACCTATTCTCCTCATTTGCAGCTTAGTAGGAATCCCCTTCTGTAATTAGGCTTTGTTCAGATGTACCATTACCAGATCTCCAATTTGAAATTGGACTTCTCTCCTTCCTTCATCTACCTTCTCTTTTAATTTCTGATTTGACTCAATCAGATTCCTCTTCACTTGATCATGTATCTCCTTCATAGACTATGCAAATTCATTAGCATGTCCACTTATCACTTCCTGTCCTTTTATCTCTCTGAGTTCACAAACTCCACGTGGATGCATCCCATAGACAATCTGAAATGGGCTTTTTCCTGTAGTCCTGTTGACACTGTCATTATAAGAAAATTATGCCTGTGGTAATACTTGATCCCAGGCTTGTCCATACTCCTTTGTTAAGCATCTCAGCAAGTTTCCCAACACTCTATTGATAACTTCTGTCTGACCATCTGTTTGAGGATGGTAGGCAGAACTGTGGGATAGATTAGTTCCCAATCTTCTCCATAAGGTCTTCCAAAAATGACCCATGAATTTGACATCTTTGTCAGACACTATGTTTACTGGAAAACCATGAATTCTAACTATCTCTTTGAAAAATAGGTGAGCAATATGACTGGCATCATTTGTGGTCTTACAAGGTATAAAATGACTCATTTTACTGAATCTGTCTACCACAAAAAAAATGCTATCATAACCAGTCTTTGTTCTAGGTAACCCCACAATAAAATCCATACTCAAAAATTCCCAAGGTCTATCTGGTATGGGTAGTGGTTGATACAAACCAGCATTTGTAGAGGTCCCCTTTGCCTTCTGACAAACTGTGCATTGCTCTACATATCTCCTTACATCTTTCTGCATCTTCGGCTAGTAATAGTATCTACTTACTAATTCCAGTGTCTTGTTCAATCCAAAGTGTCCACTCAAACATCCATTGTATTTTTCTTGTATTAGGTTCTCTCTCATTGAACCCCTTGGAACACATAATTGATTGTCCTTAAACAACAAACCATTCTACAGAGTGTAGTTAGAAAATTCACTATGAAAATGATTGTCAAAATTAGAGCATACCTTGTATGCTTCTGCAAAGTCTTCAACCCCTGCATACAAATCTTTAAATTCTTCCACTCCAATACTCCTCAACTGTATCTCCTACACTGTCAGCAGTCTTCTACTCAAAGCATCTGCAACCTTATTCACCTGACCTTTCTTATGCTTAATGGTGAATGTATAAGACTGTAGGAATTCCATCCACTTAATGTGTCTTAAGCTGAGCTTCTCT
>MU227026.1:3826543-3859524 GCA_018584345.1 Thuja plicata
TACTCATGAAGGCAATAGTGTAAGATAATCTCATAATCCTGAATATTTGGAGATAAAGAAGAGATAAATGTAAGACCAACATTAATGTTATGGATATCAGTTAGAAAACCCCATTGATGGTGAACATGAGGACTAATGTGAAACAGACGAAAAAACATAAGTCCACCCATTTGAGTAATATGATTATCACCTACATTAAGTAAATCTTTAAACCATTTAGGATTTCTCTTAGAAGTAACAAAAATATCACTATGAGAAGTAAATTCATTATTATCATCATCACTATGAGGAGTAAAAATATTCTTACCATCACCATCATCATTTTTAATACTAATAGGAATAGAAATAGGTGCATTAGGAGTAGGGTTTAGAATAGGAGGTTGGTCCTCCATGAGATCAATAATACCCCCTTTAAATTCATCATCTTTGACCTTAGAACAATCACGAACTTTATTTTTTGCAATAACAACATCTCTTGCAATATGCACCTTGTTAGTAATAGGATCATAACCTCTATAACCTTTAGTAGATACATCATACCCAACAAAAGTAAATGAAAATAAATTAGAATTGAGTAAAGCAGAGAATAAATAGTTAGAAATTTAGTTTAACTGAATGTTAAATGATATAATTAAGCGAACTTGATTTTCAGAATTAACATAACATAATGAATTAAAATAAACTTAAATACAAGTTGTAGTAAACAACAATGAATCCAAAAAATCAGATTAAGGCGATTAGTAAACACCACTATGCAAGAATTTTTAACTATTTAAAAAAGTTTAAATGATAATTATAAATTGATTGAACGAATAGGAATAGACAAAAATTGTTAAAGTAAATGCTTAAAAAATTAATTAACCTAAATAATTTATTGAAATATTAATGAAGCTATATAAAAATAATGATAAATCAATTGGATGAATAAGCAAATGTAGAAATCAAAGAATTAAAATAATTTATAGATAAAATGAACCAATCAAAATTAAAATTAGATAAATGTGAACTATATATTCCCCTGCAAGAAAATAGACATAATTACTAGACATATATAACTATTTAACTTAATTTCTAGAATTAAAATAGACATAATTACAAATAAGAGGTGAGAAAAAAAACTTATGTAAAGACAAGTTTGAAGTCCTCTTTTTATTGAAAAATACAATAAGACAATAAGGAATTTAATAAAAATTTAGATGAAATTTTAATTTTAAAAAAATTAACTAAATAAAACTTAATCAATATTCTAAGTTTAAAAATAGAAACTAAATTGAAACTTTAATAAAAAAATGTTTTATTTTTATTTTTTAAATATTGAAAATTTTTATTAAAAAAAAAAAGTATTCAAAGTTTTTCTTCACACAAAGTAACTCTAATGAAGTAAAAGACTACTAATGCAGTAACTTCCTTTCATATTAAAATATCACGTGACCTATAATAACCAAATTAAAATGAGGATAAAGGCTAAAATGGGATTTGAAGAGGGTTAAGAAACTTCTTAATAAAACGTGGAAAGAAGAATAAAAGAATAAGAGGATTGAATAAAATAAAATGTGAAAAGAGTAATGAATGCCTTGAAAAAGGAAACCGGAAAAAAGAATTTAGTAAAAGACGTTGCTAGATGAAAAAAGATTGCTGGAAAACAGTAGGCTGACAAGAAATAAGTGAAAGGGCAGCCCCATAACAATAATAATGAAACATCAACTATTAAAATAAAACAGAATTGAAAACGAGGCTAGAGATAGAAAAATGCAGCATATAGGTAAGAAAAGAACACAACCAAAGGATAAAGTAATAATGTAGCAAAATTATAAATATATGATGATAGTTATATATTAAAAAAGATAGGAATCTGTTTCAGATAACTGATGAAAAAAATGCAGCTATAAAAAGATTTATGAAAAATGCACTGGGATAATGGCTAATAAAACGAGTTAAGAAATTGCACCAGGCTCTAAAAACTGATATATAAAAAAAAAACACAGCTGAGATGAAAAAAAGAAACAACAGGCCCCAACAAGGAAATGTTATAGAAAAAAAATGCTTAAAAGATACGGCTGAAAGAGATGCTCTAATCAACATTAGAAGAAGAAAATTTGACCAAAAAAGTGGTGGTTACAGGAATAGTTTAAATCAAAGCTAAAGAAATGATAACTTGCACAGGCAAGTATATTGCAAAGTGAAAGCACAGAAGAAGTCTGAAACAAGAATATTTATATGAAAGAAAAATAAGAGAAACAACTAATCTGATAAATGGTTCAGAGATATACCAAAATGTTAGATTAATAAAAATGAAATGATAACTAATTTGAGAAATGGTTCAGAGATATACCAGACTAGTAGTTGAGCTGTTGAATATAACTGAAGAAACCACAGGGAATAAAGGACAAAGATAAAGGAGGTTAGACCATTCAAAATGCAGGAAGAAGAGATTCCTCTTTGCTAGCCTCAAACAAGATAAAAAAGAATGAAAATTCTGGTGAACATACGATTGAAGTTAAAAAGTGAAACTTTAAAACTAATGATTAAAAAGGGTAGAGAAGACAAATGCTAATGCAAAACAATTATGAGATAGAAACATGAGACAAAATAAAATTGTACAGCGATACAAGGCAGATAAGATGCACTAGAGAAGTAAGAAAAAAATAGAGTGATATTGTTAATTTGAAAGCAGTAAATTAATGAATATATATATAAAAAGAGACAAAGTTTTAAAAGAACTATTCAAACTAGAGAGAATGAATATGCCAAATAAAGAGAATTAAATGATTATCCTGCAAAATAACTCAGAATGAATATATGCCTGCAGAGAAAGGTAGAGAAAGGGAATATTTACTTGCAAGAAAGAAGTTATAGATTAGTTATAAATAACTATGAAGTTACCTTGAGAATAATGCAATTAAAGTAAGACCAAAGTTGCTGAAGGGAGAGAAAGATGATTAATATATGCTGAAGGTAAGACCAAATCTGCTACGCTGGGTTTGAAATAAAAAAAAATGCAAGGGAATATAAGGTATAATACAACAAGTAATATGCAGTGAGAGGAGGAAACCTAGAAGCAACGCAAAGTAAGGGAGAATTAAAGTTTAAAGTGGAAATGCAGCGCTAAGAGAGACCAACACTATGCATTGCTAAGCATACAAGATCCCACTCTCAACACCACAAAGTAGCTGCGCAGAGTAGAAAATACCAGAGGAATTAGGTAAGGTAAGGGAAGGACTATGTGAGGGCTGCGTGAGGAATATACCAGGCTGCGAGAGAGATAAAGCTATGTTCCAAGATTCTTTAAAATAGAAGCAAGAGGGAGCAGCCTCAAACATTGCTAACCAAAGTAGGTCTGCGCAAACACAAAAGATGAATGAAAGATTTAATTTTTAAACAGAGAAACAATCACTACTTAAATGCTGCGAGATATAAAGAAGAAGGCTAGGCAATAATATGGACAAAAACTTGTGCAAAGAATAAAGTTATAAAAAATAATATAACAGTAAACACAATATCAGAGATATAGTAAATATAAACAACTAAGATATATGAGAAACCAAAGATAAAGAATAGATATCTGCAAAGAAAATAAATCTGTAATCAAACAGAGATTATAATAGAGAAATGAATAATCACTAATGGATGCCTACAAATCTGCAACAAAGGTTAGTAAATAACCAAGCATTTCTTTTAAATGTGGATGAATTTTGAAAAAGTGCTCACTTGACAGCTAAATTGGAGGGATCTGCACAAAACCTAGGTCACATTTTTTTAATATTCACTCTTATATATCCATAATATTGAACGCAAAGAAAAGGATATATGATCCAAGAAACCACAGACAAAGAGAAATTAACAGAGAGATTATAAATATTAAAAATGATGAGGAGAAATCTGCAGATCAAAAGGTTAGAAAAAAGTGAGAATGAAGAAATAGAAAACCCTTGCGGTTGCCTGACAGAGGGTGTGATTAGTGCTAAAAAAACTTGAAAAAGAGATGAAAAATACTTAGATCTGCCGGCAAGCCATTCAAACAATTTTAGATTTAAAAAAAAATGTTAGATTTGCAAAAAACAATGAATGAAATCCCTGCAAACAAGAGTTAGATCAATAAAAAGTCATATTTCTTCTCCTTAATCGAGATATCTTTCAACTATTCCTACATGCACACTCAAACAAGGATTAAACCAGCTCTGATACCATGTTAGAAGATATAAATAAAGTAAACTAGATTTAGGAAAGAATCCAAAAGAGAGAAGCATCTCTTAAGTAGAGATGAGTGTAGGAGTTTCCATGTAACTCCCATATCCTATGAGTGCCACATTCACATTAAGTGTGTCCCATGTGTAGGAATCCTCATAAGGAGGAATATCTAATTTCCTTATTAAAGGAATTACATAAAAAGAGTTATCCTCCCACTGGAGGAAAAAATACATGTAGGGATTCCAAATGAATCTCCTAATTAAAATACAAGTAAAGATTAGATATTCTAACACCTTAGAACCTGATCAACATGGTCAAGGTGTTCCTCTTTGCTATGACTATAAATTAGAGTGTCATCCAAATATATGACCACAAACTTGCCAATAAAATCAATAAAGACCTCATTCATGAGTCTCATGAATGTACTAGGAGCATTACTCAATCCAAATGGAATAACAAGCCAGTCAAACAAACCTTCAATTGTCTTAAAAATTATCTTCCATTCATCTCCTAGATTAATCCTAATTTGATGATAGCCTGGTTTTAAATCAATCTTAGTGAAGTAACAAGCAGTGCCTAGTTGGTCCAGAAGATCCTCCATTCTTGGAATGGGGAACCTATATCTTATTGTTATTTTGTTTAGGGCCTTGCTGTTGGTACATAATATCCACTTTCCATCCTTTTTAGGGGCTAAAACTAATGGGACAGCACAAGGACTGAGACTCTTTTGGATGAGTCCCTTCTCTAATAGTTCATTTACTTGCCTTGCAATCTCTACATGTTGCACTGGTGTCATCTTGTGTGGGGTTTTGTTGGGAAAAAAGGAGGTAGGTATTAAGTCAATTTGGTGACTAATATCTCTCAAGGGAGGGAGGGTTGTGGGCAGGTCACTAGTAGTGACGACACTATATTTTGTGAGTAACTTCTGAACTTCATATGGTATAGGATCATTATTATCAAATTTTACATTATCCTTAGGTTTGGATATTAAGACATAGGCTTTAGTTTCAGGCTCCCTCAATAATTTTAGCATTTCTTTTTCCCCCATGGTTATGATAGTAGGTTCCTTCTCTTTTTTGGTATCAGGCAGGGGCTTCATAGTGAATTTTTTTCCATCTTTAGTGATGGAGTAGGTGTTTTTCCTACAATTGTGTGTGACATCCACATCATACTGCCAAGCCCTGCCTAGAAGAATGTGGGAGGCATCCATCTCCACAACATCACAAAGAACTTTGTCTATAAAGTCTACTATTGAAAATTCTATCCATGCTTGTTCGGTCACTAAGGTTTGTTGACCCTTTGTTAACCAAGAGACATGATAAGGATGAGGTTTCTTAGGGAGGTTTAACTTCTGTACCATTTCACAAGATACTATATTTTCAGTTGAGCCAGAATCTATAAGTAAACTACATACCTTCCCATTGCATTTGATCTTTGTTTGGAAGAGATTCTTTCTTTGAGGAGGTTCTTGGCTTTGTGGAACTTGAAGGAAGACTTGTATCATCATAAAACATGCTCCTTCCTCTAGTTCTAAGTCCCTAGCATTAGCATTGTCTTCTTGCTTGTCCTCTTGTATGAGTTGAGCTCTTCTTTCACCTTGGTTATTGTTATTTCTCTATTCAGGGCATCTTCTTGCATGGTGTCCCAATTGATTGTAGTAGTAACACCTCAATAGTCCATTTCCTCTTCCAATGTTTTTCCTTCCCCTATTGAAGGGTCTTCTCCCTCTATAGTTACCTCTGAAGTTTGTATCACTATTTTCTTTGTCTCCTTGGTCAAGGTTCCTGCTACTATTACCACTGTATTTCCCTCTACTCCAAGAGGTTCCTCTCCCTCTGAAGTTCTTCCCACTGTCTGATCCAAGTGGATTTTCACCAAAAATTGAAGTGTTCCAAAAACTCTAGAAAACAACACCGTGTTGAAGAGCTCATCGATACGAATCCAACGCAAGTTTAACGAAGTCTGTATGCAGAAGTTATCATAGATCAAATTTGGAAAGAAAATGTGTTGACTTGATGATGTCAGCAAAAGTATAGTGAGCAAGGATGATGACATGGCAGAAAGCCAATGGTATTCAATAAAATTCCTCTTCATTGGGGTCGAACTAATGACCTCCTACTTGTAAAACATTCCTCTTACCACTCCACCATGAGTAATGTTTGAAATGCCTGTGGACCACCTGTAATTTAAATGTAACTTCAACACTTTATTAAAAGGAGATAAAGCAGTATGATGAGGATTTGAACCCATTACCTCCTATCCAAACATTGCCTTAGAACTTTTTCAATAACCAATTTGCCAATGGAGATAAAGTGCATAATAATGTTTTTAAATAAACATGTCTGCCTATATTAAGAGAAAAGGTTGGCTGACAGTTTGAACTGTCGACCTACCATTCCCATCATTCCCCATAAAAGTCATGATTGCCAACAAGCCAACAGATTCGTTGGTGACAATTTTGGGATAAAATTATATCTACTCAGTTTAAATCCGAAGGAAGGGTTATTTTTAGAGGATTTTTAAGATATAATATTATTTTGGGGGGATTTGTTGTAAATAATGGGAGATTGAGAATATTTGGTAAATCATATGGTTATCTACCATATTGAGTAAATTATTTGTATAAAAAGGGGTGAAAAGGGAGTGTGAGTGATTGGATTTTTGGTGGGTTTCTTAGTGGTGATTTTTTGGAGGAAAAATTGTGAGAGAATTTCAGAGTTGGAATTAGGACTTTGATTGTGAATTTTGTCCTTATGCATTTGGAGCTTGTAGTCAAGATTGTTTCATGTGTAAAGGAGGATTTTATTTTGTAATTCATTATCATCTAAGGAGACGCAAATCTTGTAACAGGTTGAAGACCTTGTAACTATTTTCTGGAGTGGAATCAAGGATCGGCCACTCCATTGGAGGGACCTGAAGATGTAGCCAATTGGTGAACTCCGTTATCAACTTGTGTTTTGTTTTCTCTCTTCTCTCTCTCTCTCTTCTATTCAATTTATCATTAATTATTATGTTTATAAAAGCATTTTAATTACATTTTGAAGACCTTCATTTAATTAGAATAAAAAGCTATTATTCACGTGCAACAGTCCTAGATCCTAACATCAGATCACTATCATTACTCTTCCCTTTTCCAAAATCTTGTTTCCTTTTCCACTTTTTCTCTACCTTGAGTGCCATTTGATAGAACTTGTTCACTGTGGTAGGGAAGTGTAGGCTAAGTTCCTCTTGAATGGATACTTTGAGACCATTCATATATCTTGCTAATTTTTCTTCCTCATCTTCAGCCACATTTGTCTTCATACACAATTTTAGGAACTCCTCAATGTATAGGCCTACATCCATATCCTTTTGTTTTAGGATTTGCTTCCTACTAAGGAGTTGAACCCCATAGTATTTAGGCACATAGGTCTCCTTGACCAATGCAATCATTTTGTTCCATGAAGAGATCATACTCTTCCCATTCTTCACCCTCTCTATTTGGATGAAGTTCCACCAAGTTAGGGCTTATCCCTTCAACGTGGTGTTGATATCTTCACTCTCTAATTCTCAGGGATGTCCTCACACTTAAAGAAGCTTGTTAGGGCCTCTATCCAATCCAAGGCCAAATCTGCATTCATCTTTCCATTAAAATTTGGTAGATCCAACTTCTCCTCCATGGTTCTTCTCCCCATAGACTTTAAGGCATCTAGAAGGGGTCTCTATTCTGTAGTAATCTTCACATCCTAATCAAGGTTGTCATCCTCTGACTCACTTCCCTCTTCACCACCAGAAGTATCCTCTTTACCCCTTTCTACCTTGTTCTCCAACTCTTGGAGTCTTCTTGTCAAGGTTGCATTTGCTACCCTCTGCTCTCTCACCATCTTTTCTAGTTAAATATTTTTAACACTTGAAGGGATATCTTCATCCTTAGCAGAAGACATAGCTATGATACCACTTGATGCAAAGTGAGCAACTGGAAGCCTCTAAGTGACCCAAATAGGGAAATGTACCTCCAAAACTACTTGCTTCAAAGCCAAAGTGCTTCACACTTATCACAAGTGTGGGAAAAGGACTTGGTTAGGCTATCAAAACCTCAAAACCCAAAGGGTAAACCTAATCACTAGGTTCTACCAATCCCACTACACCAATTACCAAGAGTGGCTTCAGGAGCACTTGACTCAAATTCCTAACAATACCCCCAAAATGACTTAAGGGACCAGGGGTGACCTATGCTCATAGGTGGGGTCTATTTAGGTCCCTAAAATTTAGTTCCAATGGTTCTTTCACTCAAATGCAACACATATGACATGGTTGCTTCACAAACCCAAGACTATGCTTGTAGCCTTTTTCAGAAGGAAAATTGACTTTAATTATATTCTTACACATAACCCTCATAAATGATTAGTGATTCAGGGACCCTTTATGGCCTAAGACCTTGGAATTAAGCCCTAGAACATGGAAATGAGAAAGAGACAGAATGATACACAAAATTGCTTTTGCAATTAGGGCTAATTAGGCTTCCATTTACACTAGAGGTACCTTTAGGATGCATCCAAATACCAAAAAAAATATTTGATCCTATGAGGATGTATAGAAGGGACTCTTCCTCTAATTTAGAGCCTCTGATCAAATCCCAAGTGAGAGTTATGACTTCTGTCCTAATTTTTGATGGGTGCATACATAAGGTTATACACCTAGGGCATCACTTCAATTTTGTTTCCCTGCACTTTGAAGAACCTATCTTACAGAATATCAAAGAGAACCATATGAACAATCTTTCCACCAAGGGTCATTGAATTCCCATGGAGGAAAGTGGAAATACACTTAATTTTCTAAGAACCCCTGAATTAGAGTCTACAATCTAGGCAGTGAGTTTGTAAATTGGATAAATTTCAAACCAAGATCGATCAACACATGTGACCAAAAAAAAATGAAAGAAGATTCATAACAATAACCCTTAGTTTCATAATTTCATCTCCTTCTATCCGTACCCAACCATACACAATGACTGTCTCTCAGGAATGTAAGAAAATGGTTACTTTTAATTAATTTTCAAATGCCAAATTACATGATCAGCCTACCACCTGCATGAAAGGGCTATTGTAGGAAATCCCAATGGTTACATGAAAATTTTGAACCGACTTGAACATTTGGGAGTTGGTTTTCAAAAAGTTGTTAAGTTTTCTCAAAAGTTGCTTGACAACTTTTGAGCAACTTTTACATTTTTTTCAATTTTGCAAATCTAGAAACCAAACTTGGTCATGATGTTACTTTTGTGATCCCTAGTGGATCAAAATATTAAAAACTCAAAGATAAAATATTCCTAGGGTGTTGGATCATTAATGACTCATAGTTAACCAAGGGCTCATAATGTGTCAATCTTGGAACTATGGCCTTACAAGGTGATCCAGTGATTAACCCAATGTCTTATCATTACTAAAGGCCTCTTAGGACCTTGATAGAACCCCTAGGTTCCATAGGAACACTTAGTTCATTTAGGGTGCTCCTGCACCATTGTTGATCACTTTTCATTACTTGCAGTTCTTTGAAAAAGCTTGCTTTGGATACCTCATAGCTAATACTGGCTTGAGGTGCTACTATAGTGGGTATAGGAGTGTATGGAGGGATACTAAAAGGCATGTTTGGTTGAATTTTGGGAAAAATAGGCATGGGTGGCCTTGGGTCTATCATTCCTGCTTGGATTAAACAATTTTTAGCTCTGACTGCTATGTCAAAGGCATGAGGCAATGAAGTACCTCCCATGGATTGAATCATGAAAGAGATATTTCTATTGAGACTTCTCAAGAAATATAAGAAGGCATGGTTAGCTGAGGGTCTTATTGAGATAGGAATTCTATTCCATGTCTCAAGAAATCTATTATTAAAGTCTATCATTTTTTCCTAACGATCTCTCTTAATGGTTGTTAATTGCTCAACTAGAGATAAATGATTTGATTTATCCTCAAAATATCTTCTTAATGATTCACCTAGTCTATCTGAATCAATGGAACCAATAGCTAAAGTTCTAAACCATTCTAAGGCTTTACCTTTGAAAGAGGCCACTAAAATCTTGGTAGCCACATCTTCTTCTGTGATATGATGTACATTGCATATGGTGGCTACATCTCTTATTTGTTCACATGCAGTTGTCTGTCCTTCTCCCATAAAGTTAGGGAGACTCTTGAGTGCTGCTAAGGGTATGTCATGATGTTGAGTAAAGTTCAAGGGACTTCCTTGATTGAATGACACAAAGGCAAACTGTCGAGCCATTGTAGGAACTATTATCTGCTCGGCACTAATTGTGTGAGTTGTATTTGGGCTGGGTAGTGGAGCTAAATCTTATTGTAGCTCTCTAGTTAGAGATATTCATCTCCTTCTTGATTGGAAAGAGAAAGGTCTCCTTTCTATAGTAGGTGGTGTAGACTAAACCCTCCTTGTAGGGGATGCTCTTTGAGACAATCTGCAATAACTTCTAGTTAGGGGCAGCTATGAGAACTCATAGGGCTTTGAGCTCCTTTTCTCAACCTTTCTCATAAGATTTTAAACATTACTGGATCTTCTATCTCTACACCAGTGGAGTCGCCAGATATTATTTGAAAGAGAAACCTCTTTAGGTCAATACCATGCAATCAACATATCTTTGCAAATAAACTTCTTTTAAGTCCCATTGTGTGTGCAAGAACTGTGGCGTGTAGGATGGGAGAGCTTTGAATCTGAATTTTTTATGTAGTCCCATCGAGCATGCCAGAACTATTATACACTAAATTTGCACCCTATTCAAGCTCTATTAGTCTTGATAATCTAGTATAACATGGGAATCACTTCGAGGTTGTGGGACCTATGCTAACTTGAAGTGAAGCCTTTGGATTCTAGGTTGGTTCCTCTTGGATAATCACCTAATCTGATCTTGAACATGAAAATTAAACTTGAAGGAAAAGGGATAGAAGGAGTGCTTGAAAGGGAAATAACTGAAATCAAATTATCCTACAAGGTGATACACCAAAGGTAACTTGAAATATGAGACAGTAACCAAACTAGCATGAAGGTTCTTAGATCTAATAGAACACAATATTTCTGAATAGGCTTGCATAAGTATTCCATAGAGAGGTCTAGAATGGAAAGAGGCTATTGGAGGAAAGAACAAATTTAATAGGCGATAACATCTCGAAGCAAATTTAGACACAAACTGTGACCTGCAAATAGACATTTACTTCAGCAAATAGGCACAGGAGTGAGACAAAGTAGCCAGGGATGAACAAAATCTAGATGGTAACCTAAATCAAATCATACATAGTAGTACACAAAGATGCTGAAAGGAGGAAAGGCTTAGGAACTCTAAGATTTCTCTAGCATAAGAAACTATATATATTCTAGTAAGAGAAACACAGATAAAGAAAAGCTTGAGGGCAGAGAAAATGCCACAGAAAGCTCATACAGAATCTCTATTTCAATGAAATATTACAAGAAGTGAAGATTTGAGGGAAGAGAAGATGCCATAGAAAATATTGCGCCAACTGGAAAAAATCTAAGCTAAAAATCTTGAAAACTAACTCACATACATGTTCCTCTAGCACGCAGACTCAGGAAACAATCAAAATCCTAGAAATTAGGGCTACACTAGATTTTGCATAAATAATTTAGAACCCCTAAATATTTCAATTCTTCTCATTAATGCATGTAAAAATATCTGAGATGATCAGATATATCCTTGAATATCTTTCACTTTTCCATAAATGCAGTCTGAGAAGTCGGCTTGACCCATCCCTCTATCTATAGCTTGAAATATTGCACCACCACCGTGAACTTTGAGATCAGATCTTTTGAATTTTAAATTTTTGAATAAGCAACAATCATAGGTGGTGCAGGTACTTGTCTTAACAGCCCAGATAATCTTTGACCTTTCCTTTTAAAACATAGTCATCCATCTTCTATCTTGGTCTTTATCTCTATTCATTCTTTACTTTCTGCTGACTCTGTCTTTAACTCACGTTCACTTCCTTTTAACTCTGGTTTCCCAAAATCCTTTATGTCGCTGAGTCGGGATAACATTCCTTTAACTCTAAGTTTACTTCAAGGCCTCACGACTACCATGAGATGATAAAAAGATTGGACGATCGACGTTAAGTCTCATATCCTTAAGAGAATATTCTATTTCCTTAGGAGACTCAACGACCGCCATGATCTTAACCTGACTCAACTTTTACTTTAGGTTCCTTATCAAGACTTGGTGATTGCATAGCCTTGCAATCTCTTAACATTCTGCTTAACCATGATTTCTTTACGAGACTCAGCGAAAACCACAAGATCATCTTTGCATCGACGGTTTGTGTGAAATCTCATAAAATTTGTTGACCTTTTGACTTCCTTTGGAGACTTAGCAACTGAAAATATTTTAACTTCACTCAGCTTGAACTTGAGTTATATCTGTAGGGTTATAAAATACATTAATTCGCATGATATCTAAACCTTTTTTTAATTGAGGGTTACATTACGAGACTCGGCGACCACCACATGATCAGATCTCGATCTGATGATCAACGCTAAGTCTCAATATCCTGAGAGGATATTCCATTTCCTTGGGAGACTGCGCGATAAAGGCAATCTCGTGATCTCGGAACAATATAGAATATTCATTTTCCCTTGCGTGACTAAGTGACTAAAGGACAATTCAAATGCGCACATGCTTAAAAAGAACTTAAGTCACCTGGAAAAAGGTAATGAAGAAACATAACGGGTCGAGGGCCAACTAGGGTTTATATCTAATTTGCATAGGATTTTAAATACTTAGGCCATTTTTTCTTGAATTAGGGAAAAATAGAGGGCCTAGAAATTTTCAAAGGATGAGGTAGAACTAGGAAATAATGCAAAATTTACAAGCTAGGCTCTACCTTTGTGGGAGCCACATTTTCTTCCACTTGTAGGCAGAATTCACATGTAAAATGGGAAATTTTGGGTAACACTTACATACCATGTTTGTCTGATCAGGATCAACAAATCCTTCAGGTTGTTCAATGTATACCTCTTCTTCTAATATTCCATTCAAAAATGTAGATTTAACATACATCCGATATACTTTGAATTCTTTATATGCTGCTTATGCAAGTAATATTCTAACTCCTTCAAGTCTAGCAACAAGTGAAAATTATCTCCATAGTCAATACCTTCTTCTTGTGCATACCCTTTTCATACTAATATTGCTTTGTTTCTGGTTACATCTCCATTCTCATTCATTTTGTTTTTGAATATCCATTTGGTGCCAATGACATTCTTATCACTCGGTCTTGGTACTAATGTCCATGTTTTATTTTTCTGTATCTGCTCAATTTATTCAGTCATTGCATTAATATATTCTTCATTTTCAAGTGTATCTCTAACATTATTAGGCTCAAATTCACAAATCAAACAAGTTATATATTTTAACTTACTTTGTGTCATCATGCCAGCTCTTTTATCTCCAATAATCTGATTTTGTTGATGATGTCTTCTTACATATTTTTCAAGTATAGGTTCAATTCATTTTTCTTCACTATGTTCTCCAGTCTGTTCAATGTGTTCTTGATCATGATCTTCAGTTGCAACATTTTCTTGATTCTCAGTTTGTGCTTCCTGTTGCTCGGTAACATTACCTTGTTGCACAATAATGTTAGGTATCTGTGTAGGCATAGTATCAGGTTCTTCCATGTAGACAAATCTATTGTAATCTTCAAGTTCTTTCATGTTTTCCTCATCATTATTCTCAAAAAATTCAACTTTGACATTTGCACTTTCAATGATCTTGTTAGAAGTCTTGTTCAAAAATTTATAAGCTTTACTTTTAGTAGAATATCCAAGAAATATTCCTTCATCACTTTTTGAATCAAATTTACCATTTCTCTCTTCTATTAGAATATAACGACTTCCAAATATTCTAAAATAACTCACATTAGGTGTATAACCATACCTTAGCTCATAAGGTGTCTTGTTTGTATCTTTCTTTAGTTGTACTCAGTTCAGTGTGTATACAACATTACTAAAAAATTCTCTCTAGTATGTTTGTGCAACATTATTTTCAATCATCAGTGTTCTAGCACAATCCACAATTGATCTATTTCTCCTTTCAAAAATCCCATTCTGCTGTGGTGTCCTTGGTGTAGAAACATGTCTCTTAATTCCATACTCATTACAAAAGTTAGTGAACTCATTAGAAATAAATTCACCACCTCTATCAGATCTCAAACACTTCAGTTCTCTACCGGTTTCTTTTTCCACTTTAGCTTTGTACCATTTGAACATCTTAAATGCTTCAAATTTTTGTTTTAGGAACATGACAGTCATTATTTTAGAGTATTCATCAACAAATAAAATAAAGTATTTATCCCCATAATAACTCACTAGCAAAATTTAGCTCAATTTTTTAAGAGGCTATTGGAGGAAAGAACAAATTTCACAGCAAATAACATTCCCAAGCAAATTTAGACATAGACTGTGACCTGCAAACATAAATTCACTTCAGCAAATAGGCACAGGAGTGAGACAAAGTAGCTAGGGATGAACAAAATCCACAGGGTAACCTAAATCAAATCACACATAGTAGTACACAAAGATGCTGAAAGAAAGAAAGGCTTATGAACTCTAAGATTTCTCTAGCATAAGAAACTATATATATTCCAGTAAGAGAAACACGGATAAAGAAAAGCTTGAGGGAAGAGAAAATGCCACATAAAGCTCATACAAAATCTCTATTTCAATGAAAGATTACAAGAAGTGAAGATTTGAGGGAAGAGAATATGCCACAAAAAATCTTGCGGCAATTGGAAAAACTCTAAGCTAAAATTCTTGAAAACTAACTCATATACATGTTCCTCTAGCACGTAGGCTCAGGAAACAATCAAAATCCTAGAAATTAGGGTTACAATAGATTTTGCATAAACAATTCAGAAACCTTAAATCTGTCAATTTTGCTCATTAATGCATGTAAAAATATCTAAGACGATCAGATATATTCTTGAATATCTTTCAGTTTTCCATAAATGTAGTCTGAGAAGTCAGCTTGACCCATCCCTCTGTCTGTAACTTGAAATATTGTGCCACTGTCGTGAACTCTGAGATCAGATCTTTTGAATTTTAAATTTTTGAATAAGCAATGGTCATAGGTGGCATAGATACTTGTCTTAACGGCCTAGATAATCTATGACCTTTCCTTTTAAAACATATCCATTGATCTTCTATCTTGCTCTTTATCTTTGTTCATTCTTTACTTTCCACTGACTCTATCTTTAACTCAGGTTCACTTCCTTTTAACTCTAGTTGCCCGAAATCCATTATGTCACCGAGTCAAGATAACATTCCTTTAACTCTGAGTTTACTTCAAGACCTCGTGGCTACCGCGAGATGAAAACAAGATTGGACGATCAACATTAAGTCTCATATCCTTAAGAGAATATTACATTTCCTTAGGAGACTCAGTGACTACCATGATATTAACCTGACTCACCTTTTACTTTAGGTTCCTTATCGAGACTTGGTGATTGCATAGTCTCGAAATCTCTTAACATTCTGCTTAACCATGATTTCTTTACGAGACTCAGCGACAACCACAAGATCATCTTTGCATTGACGGTTTGTGCAAAATATCATAAACTTTGCTGGCCTTTTGACTTCCTTTGGAGACTTAGCAATTGAAAAGCTTTTAACTTCACTCAGCTTGAACTTGAGTTACATCTGCAGGGTTAGAAAATACATTAAGTCATGTGATCTCTAAACCTTTTGTTAATTGAGGGTTACATTATGAGACTTGGCAACCACCACATGATCAGATCTCGATCCGATGATCAACACTAAGTCTCGATAGCCTGAGAGGATATTCCATTTCCTTGGGAGACTGTGCGACAAAGGCAATCTTGTGATCATTGAACAAAATAGAATATTCCTTTTCCCTTGCGTGACTAAGAAACTAATAGACAATTGAAATGCGTGCATGCTTAAAAATAACTTAAGTCACCTAGAAAAGGTAATGAAGAAATAGAATGGGTTGAGGTCCAACTAGGGTTTATATCCAATTTGCATAGGGTTTTCAATACTTAGGCCACTTTTTCTTGAATTAGGGCAAAATAGAGGGCCTAGAAATTTGCAGAGGACAAGGCAGAACATGGAAATATTGCAGAATTTACAAGCTAGGCTCTACCCTTGTGGGAGCCACATTTTTCTCCACTTGAAGCCAAAATTCACATGTAAAATGGGAAATTTTGGGTAACATTCTTGGCAATTTTTGTTGGATGTCATTCTGCTAGACATTGAAAACTAGTGGCATTGACATTCATTAGGCATGGAGTCATCTTTTAAGCACATGAAACCTTTTATAGGAAAGAAAATGGATTGAGACCAGGAGGAGGAACAACCTACTATGCATGAGAACCTCAAGGAATGCAGAAAACTAAACCTAGAAAGCAAGAAAAAATAGGAAACTAATTACAGAGCAGGGAAAACTTTGAAATAGGGCTTGAGATGGAAACCATTGACTGATATAGGAAGGAAATCTCCTCCAAGAGTTGATAATTGAAATTCATTATGTTCCTTGCACTTTGTGACTATAAATGGCCCACCCCAAAAGGAATCAAACTTTGAATGTCTGCCAGGTGTGGACTTGTATTCATCCCACTTGAGGACTATATCCCCAACTTTGAAATTTCTGGCTTTGGCCCTTTTATCAAAATTCCTCTTAGTTTGCACCTATTGAAATTCCATGGTCTACATGGATTTTTCTTTGATCTCGTCCATCTCCATGAGTTGAGCATACCTTACTTGTAAGGGATCTCCTTCTTCAAAGAGAATAAAATGTGTGGCAAGGTCTAATGCTGGTAGCTCTTTTGAAATAGATAATCTGGCCTCCTTTCCATATACCAGCATATAAGGATAATTCCCAATGATTTTCTTTGGGTTTATCCTATCTAGCCATAAAAAAGACTTGAGCTTGGAGTTCCAGTCTCTTTGATTTTCTTGCAAAGTCTTCTTTATTATTCTTATTAGGTTCTTATTTTTAGACTCTGCTAGCCCATTATCATGAGGATAATATTTATAACTAGTATTAAGATAAATACAATTCATGAGTGCCTATTCAGTCACTTTAAGGCTTGTGAATGCAAGTGCATTATCTGATATGATTGAGTATGGAGTGCCAAATCTATGAATGATTTCATCATAAAAGCTCAGAACAACACTCTCATTGGCATCCTTTAGTGCAATATCCTTTGTCCATCTAGTGAAATAATCAGTTGTAGTTATTATCCATTTATGTCCTGCACTAGATGGAGGATTAATTAGGCCTATAAAATCAATGCCCCATTTAATGAAAGGTTTCTCTATTCTGATTGGTTGGAGGGGCAGAGCTTCAAGTTTTTCTTTTCCCGCAAACATGGCACACTTTATACATTTTATCACATGATCATGACTATCCTTGAAGATAGATGGCCAATAGTATCCATCCCTCATGATCTTAAAAGTAGTGGTCCTGGAAGAAAAATGACCTCCAGAAGGTCCATCATGAAACTCATTCAGGATACTTGCCACTTGATCTAAATTTGTGCATCTTAAAAGAGCACCATTACGATCCTTTCTAAAAAAATCTCATCAATAAACACAAAGGGGATAGATTGCAATCTATAATATCTTCTCTTGGATGCTTGCAAGACATTCACCTGTCTTCAAAAAATGAATCATGTTAGGCAACCAACCTGCTGCCTTGGCATGTTCCTCTATGGAATGCACAACTAGGGATGCATTCTCTTGTTCTTGTTCTTTTGGAACTTCATCCTCTATCAAATGCTCACAAAGACCGCTTCCTCTGACCAGCTTAGTGATTTGGATATCAATGTCATACTCTATGACCTTGGTAATCGAAACATCTCTTTTTTCATTCAGGTCCCTAGAAAGAAAGAACTCTTTGACACTAGGATGAGTAACTCTCAATTGTACCTTGCTGTGAGTCAACATATATCTAAATTTTTTTAGGGTTTTTACCACAACAAGTACATGTTTCTCTACAAAAGATTATCTTTTTTCATACTCTTCCAAACCTTTGCTAAAGAAAGCAATAGGCTGCTCCAATTCTTCAGAGTTCTCTTGAGTTAATATTGCAGATGTAGCATCAGGGCCTCCATAAGCATAAAGGATAAAATTCTTACTGAAATTAGGGTTTAGCAAGGTAGGAGCCTCTATTAGAGCTTCTTTGATGGCTTGAAAATCAGCCTTTCCTTCTTTGCTCCAGCTGAAAACTGAGCTCTTTTTTAACATAGCTGTCAAAGGTTTCAATAAATTTGCAATACTAGGCAAGAAACACCTAACAAATTTAATCCTTCCTATGAAAGATTGAAGAATTTTCTTATGAGGTAGTAGAGGCAATTCTAGAATAGCTGCAATCCTCTCAGGGTCAACTGTAATTCCTTATTTGGATACAGTATATCCCAACAGTTTTCCTTCATGGACTGCAAACACACATTTATCGGGATTAAGAAAATCCTCAAACTCTCTACATCTTTCAAATATATTCCTCAATTGTTTGATATGGTCAACTACATGCTTATAATAAAAAGTTATATCATCTAAATAGAAAAGTACAAATTTGAACATGAGGCTCTTAAGGCCATATCCATTGCCTTTTTAAAAGTAGCCCTTGCATTTGACAAACCAAAAGGCATATTTTGATAGGCCATGGTTCCCCATTTGGTTGTAAATGCAGTCTTATATTGATCTTCTTCATCAACATGGATCTGATTGTATCCTGAATAGCCATCCAAAAATGAGAAGCATTCTGATCCAGAAATAGACTGTAGAATTTTTTCCATAGATGGCAATGGATGGCAATCTTTTAGGGATGCCCTATTTAGATCCCTAAAATCAATCCATAATCTTAGTTCTCCATTCTTCCTCCTGACAAGAACAAGGTTGGAAACCCAACTAGTATGCTTGATGGGGTAAATTATACCACTTTCTATTAATTTGAGAACCTCTCTATGCATCAGTGGTTCTAGCTTGGGGTTGACAGGTGTTTTCTTTTATCTTATTGGTTTGGCATTCAACTCTAATTCAATTATATGCTAAGAAAGTTCCAGGTTGAAACCTTTGAGATCTTCATACTTCCAAGCAAATATATCACCAAATTCTTGAAATAATTGGACATAAGCCTGCTTTTCTAAATTTGTATTAATCTTTCCAAATTTCAATCTTTTACCTGGCTCCATCTCTAGATTAGTGCAATGCTCTTGTTGAATCACCAGTCCAACCTTACTCTTTTGTGCTTGGTCATCTCCGTTGAAGAAAAATTCAAGGGTGACAAGTCCTTTTGGCATTTTATTTGATTTAAGTTGTACCACTTGGTCACCATAGTTCTGCATTAATCTATCTTGGTTATGCTCTGAAAAGACATCCTCTTCAGACAAGAACTATAGAATTTTCTCGTCGTTGTCAAACACTTGCCAACTAACATTATTATCAAGAATAGAAGGCCAGAAAATCACTTTAATGTGTTGTTGATCCTTTTGCATTTGAAATTTTGTCTAATGTCAGTTTTAATCATTTGGTTGATGTGGTATTGATGTCAATCTGATAGGTTGATAGGTTGATTTTTATTTTTCCATCCTTAATATCTAGAAGAACAAAATTTGATCCTCTCAAAGATGAGAAAGTAGATGATAGGATGACTGATTGATGCTAGATGATTAATTTTGATGGTTTTGACTGATTGATGTATGTTTTATTTGAAAACATGCTAGATGATTAATTTTGATGGTTTTGACTGATTGATGTATGTTTGATTTCCTTTCAGAAAGGATATGTGAGAGGGTTGTATCCCTGACCCTTTGATCTGATTTCATCTTTGAGTGGTGTAGATATATGTGTCATTGGATGTTGTCGGTTATTGTATTTATTAGACATGCCCTAGTTTTGAGTGAACAAGGTTTTGTTGACAACATTGGATAAGAGATGGAACTCGAACCATAAAAAATTCACCTTTCGATGGGAGAGATGACCATCACCTAGAGGATGTATATCGAATATTGAGGATTCCTATCATGGGTGAGTTGGTCTATTACAATCAGGTCTATAACAGTTCCACTTGTAGACTTGCTTTTGGTGATGCTACTATTGGAGACCAGATGATTCAATGGAGGTATATGAGACGATATTATGATACACTACCATTAGTGTTGGCGGGTTTTATTGGAGGGTTCTTGATGCCTGATAGATGAGGTCATAGATTTTTAGTCAGATGGGGTCATATACTTAGTGATATGATTGCTCATCCTAGGAGATTTGCATGGGGTTCATATGTTATAGCTCATTTATATCATGATGTGTACCATGTAGTTTATCAGTGTAGTGCTACACTTTCAGCTAGTGCAATTTTATTACAGGTTTGGGCTTGAGAGAATATCCTGATAGCGAGACTAATTGCAGACAAGGCTCATGCTACCAAATAACCTTATATCTATGTGTATCAGGGATTGAATATTCAACCTCATCTAGGAAAACTAGAGTATTGGAGGAAGATGCTTGATGATATGGATGCAGTTTACTGGCGACCCTATATTGGTTGTGAGCTGTGGGCACAGGATGCTAGTAAGGTTCCTTTCCTATTTAGACCACGATGGTTGATTGGTTAGACTCCACTCATTTTGGAGAGGTTTTTCTTCATGTGAGTATTGAGATAGTTTGGTAGAGCACAAGAAATACCACATGGATTAGTTCTATATGATTGAGTTTAGAGTGAGAGATCACTATGGCGACTGTGTGTAGACTATATGACTACATATGATGAGGTTATGGGTCTCCAACCTATGTTGTGGGACTATCAAGAAGACATGATAAATTTGGGGGTGACACCAGAGTACATTCAGTGGGTAGCACAACATCCATTTTAGAGGTTCACAGATCTGGTTGAGCTAGTTCCTAACATAGATGAGTTAGATTCAAATGATGATGGTGGTGATGCGGAAGGGTGCCAGAGTGTGAGGAGGCTAAGCTAGAGGTAGAGGACACCAAGGTGGTAGAGTGGGTGATAGGGTTTCTATTGGTGCTTTAAGAGCTTCTCCTAGAGTATTTTGAGGGAGAGGTGGGTTAGTGATAGATGCTCCCAGAGGCCAGGTTGGTGGTGGATAGGTTGAAGGCCAAGGTAGAGGTCAAATTGGTGGCCAAGGTGGGTAGGTGGGATAGGTTTAGGCTGGTGGTTGGGGTGGTGTTGGGCATGATCCTTCTCTAGCTAGACAGATGGGTGGACATGATACTCCTAGGATGAAGGTAGTTTTGGTACAGAGATGGGCACATTGAGGTCCTTGTGTTTGTAGACAAGGTAGACAACTAGTTACCCCAGATGCTTTAGTTCCTCCTATGGTTCCTATTTCTCCTACTTCTCGCACTCCTTTGAGTTAGAACATCAAGGTGATACAGGTAGGGATGAAATCCTTACAGAGTTAGATGGCTTAGGCTATGAGTTCTATATAGGGTTTAGTTGTAGTAGTAGCTCAGATTTAGGTTTCTCAACACTGCTAGTCTATCCAAGCACCTACTCATACAAATCCATCAGGTGCAGGTACTAGTGGTGGGACCCCTTCAAATGCAGGTACAAGGGATGCAAAGAGTTATATTTTCCTTTATTTGATCACATGGATCATGCATATTTATCTTTGATGTACCTTGATTGTTTATTCCCATCAATTCCCGCTATATCATTGATCTTCACTTTGATGATATATATTGCTAGACTTTTGATGATGTACTTTGATTATGGACTTTGATAGAATTTTGATATGGACACTCTCACCCTTATACTTTATGATTTTATGTCCCTTTTCATGTCATTATATATTGGACTCTATGATTTTGATGATCTATATATGATGTAGATGGATACAATTATACATGATTGTATTATGTATGCTTTTGGACTTTTTCTATGCAGATTAGATGTATGCATTTAATTGACCTAAATATTTATGCATATCTATGCTTGACGTAGATTTTTATATGGATGCATATGTATATTCATATGTATGGATACATAAATATGGATGTACTTATATGCTTAGATGGGTTAATTACTTAGATGAATAATGTATGGATAAATTCTTATATGATGATTTATCTTTATGGATGCAATCTATTGATGTTATGATTGTACATGTTTTCTATATGATGATGCAATGTTTATGTACATGTGATCCTAATGCTATAATGATGTAATGGATAATGAAAATGCACCTATAGGAACTTAATGGAAATGCAACTAAATTATAATGTGATGCATTAAATGATTTAATATAATAATGAATTGAAATGGATATTAATGATTTAATGAAATGCACCTAATTTATATAATGATAAGTTGTGCACTTAATGATAATAAACCTAAGTGTAATATAATGATAATGAAACTATGTGATGATTCCATTTTACAAAAATGATATTACATTAATATGCACATGGAATGAACCTAAATGCAAATGGAAATGTAACGAAATGATAATGAATGTAATATATCTTTAATGATAATGGTTAATGTAATGCACCTAATATGCAAACTTATCTAATGACTAATGATATGCTTATAAATGATGTAATGATTAATGAAAATTATTTTTATATGCAAAATGAAATGTACTTAACTAAAATGAATCAACCTAAATGCAAATTGAATGCAATGAAATGAAAATGAACAATGATTTACTATATCATATGATTAGAATATGATGAACCTAAATGAAAATGCATTATGATGAACCTAAATGAAAATTCATTGTTTTTGTTGAAGTCCTATATATTCCACATAAAGGAGAATTTTGATGATTTGACCTTAATTAAATTTTCACCCCCCTTGAGAAATCCTATAACAATTACCAATGCAAGATTAATCTAAAATGAATGCAACATGCAAATGCAACTACAATATTGTCACTTTTCATTGGGTCAATTTAGTTTGCAATTATCATCATTGAGATTTTTGGGTAGATCATTGAAATTGGTACAACCCTCACTAGTTAGATTTTCAACCATGGTGATATGAATACTACTTTCATCTGTTTCAATGTTGCAAGTGAATTGTGACATTAAGATATGGAAAATCTAAATGGCCAAGGCATTCTTTTGCATAAACAAACAAAGAATTGATCCCTTTCATATGAAAACATCCTCGACAATTCATTGATGATCATGTCTTTAGATGAATTTTTATACTTCTATGAATCATTGTTACAAGAAAAAAATAAAGAAAATATCATGCTTCATCATCGCTCCTCTAGTACAAGACATCCTTGTGTTTCTAAAAAGATACAATTTCAAAAATCAATAAACAAACATTTGAATATATTTTCTTTTGTTAGGTGATCCATTTTTTAGAAATTTTCCATCCATTTTCACCATTTTGATCATGTGTTGCAATTTGATGTTGGTTGAAATTGTTTTGATGTTTGAAATTGGATTTTCTGGATCAATTGAAAATTTCAAATGTTTTGACCCTTAATCTTGATGTAACTCATTGTGTCATGCTTGTGTCTATTTTACTAAGTTTGGATTGTGCCCCCAGTTTGACTTGACAATGATAATGGACTAATACCAATTTCCAAACTAGGATGAAAGCTTCGTTGAAGATTTCAGCTTTTGAGGGTTTATTATGACTATGTACATAATGATGGAATGCAAGCGGATATGTACAAGGATAGAAAAATGTAGATGAAAATGCAACGCAACTAGGCTTGATAGATAAAGGAGCTAAACTTATGACAAGTAGCATTTTTTTACCAGGTTTTCACCACTTGGGTTGATTACATTTTGTTTTCTTTTATTTTTATTTTCTACTGAGGTGCCTATTTGCTAGGTTTTCACCAAGGTACTTTTCTTCTTTTTCATTTATTTTTATTTTTATCTTTTTTGTATTATCAAAGCGCCTGTTTTCCAGGTTTTCACTAAGATAATATTTTTTAAGGAATTTTTCCAATGTTTTTGATTTCTTCAAGATCCATATTTCAATATTTTTGACTTTTTATCACTTTTTGAATATTTTTTGGGATTTTTTCACTTTTTGATATTTTTGGATTTTTCAGGATAAGTTTATGCTATACAAACTAATACTCTTTCATCTGATCAGGTATAGAACCTCTTAAGATGGATACTATTTATAGGTTCTTGAATCTCATCTCCTTCACATGTGGCTAGTTTATAAGTTCTTATTCTATAGGATGATGTGATCAAAAAGAGTCCTACCTAATTTGCCTCAAATTTGCCTTTGTTTTCTCTCTCTTACTGATTCCTTGGGTTTTCTCTTAGAACTGGATCACCTATTTGAAACTCTCTATGTTTAATATTTTTTTATAGTTCCTTGACATTCTCATTTGATAAAACTTTAGGTGATCATATGCTTGGTTTTGACGTTCCTCAAGCGATTCTAGTTCTTACAACCTATAAAATCTATAATCTTCATATGTAAATATGCCATGTAGAGAAACTCTAAGTGATGGAATTTCAACCTCCAAAGGTAAAACTACCCCGGTTTCATAGATTAGAGAAAATGGTTGAGCTTCGGTAGGTGTTCTGATACTTTTTTTGTAAGCCCACAATGGTAGATTTAATTAAATGTGTTGATCCCTACTTGAATCATCAACTATTTTCTTAAGGATGTTTTTGTTGGATGCTTATGATTGTCTTGTTGAAGATTTGCTTCTGTGCAAATAATTGATCGTATGTTTGTCATTGATGACAACATATAATATACAACAATGTTCCATATGCAATTATCAGTATAGATGTTCTGGAGCTATGCGTGTTCATTTTCATGGTGTATACATTTTCTAGATTCTATGTGCATTCACGCCAAGTCAGATATGAAGTTTTAGTTGAGTTATGTTAATCAGTTATGACAGTTACAGAGATTGAAGACTATCTATGAAGAGCCAATGTAATTACATTATTTCTTGAGTTGCACCTATCTTTGGGATATGCGTGTTTGTATTCATGTTTAGTTATGAGTTAAAGATAATTATCTAAAGGTGCCAAACATTTTCTATAAGAATCGTGAAGTTTGAGTTAATTTGGTGGAGCTGACTTTGTGAAGCATCGCGTCTATTTAGTATGAGTTGAGTGTTTCTAATCAGGTTGCATGGATGTTGTGGTCAACTAAAGAAGTATTGAAGGGACTCCTAGAGCCAACAAAGATCACATCCTTTGGAGAAGATACTTATAGTAGTTCATTTGATGAATGCTAAGTGTGAATAAAAGGAATAAAGATAGAAAAAGTGCAGGACAGAATGTCTGTTGTTTTGGGACAGTAGAGACATTTCATTCATCAAGAAAAGATCTATGTGAAGAAGAAGTGGAAGTATAAAACACACTGGAACTAATCAAGATAGCAGGTCTACTCAAATAGTTCATATATCAGATATAGTGTATGTCTATTCTACTGAAGGTTGCAGCCTTCATCATTCTAGCAGTGGGCTTTTGGACAGTGAGTCCTCACCCCTAACATGGTTACTTGTAAAAGACTCCTAACAGGGTCTGACCTTTAAGCAGGTCTCTGTACTTATTGCATTATAAAGAACAAATCCTAACAGGGTTGCAAGATCTCCTAATAGGGATAATTATACTCAAGTACAGTTCTTTGTGGGTGCTCATTCCCACTGGGGTTTTTACCTATTTGGTTTCCCCGTAACCAAAATTGTTGTGTTATCTGAATGTGCACTTACTTTATGTTAATTGATATCTAAGAAAACAAAAGAAATTGAAGTAGCTGATAACTAATTCACCCCCCCTCTCAAGTATCCTTTGGTACTATTCTAACAATTGGTATTAGAGCCAAGTGCCTTGGAGAGAAAGCCTAACAGCTTAAGGTAGATCGGATGGCATACTTCAGGAAAGAGAGTCCTAAGTTTGATGAAGAAAACTATCTTGACTGGAAGAAGAAAATGATAACACATCTTTAGTGCATTGGATTTGAGATCTATGAGATTTACACTCAAGAAATTGAAGTTCCCACCTTGAAAGACCTTGTAGAAGATGAATCTACAGTCAAACAAAAGGAAGTATTCACTAATAATGCAATCGCCAAAGAAGCCCTAATCAGTGCCCTATCCAACAGTGAATTTTCTGAGATCAAGAAGACAGATAAAGCATATTCTAATTGGAAATACTTAGGAGATATGTTTGAAGGAGACATTCAAGAAAAGAATGCACATAGAAAGACATGGAAGAAAAGGTACAACAACTTAGAGATGCTACCTGAAGGAAACATCAGAGCCTATAATCAAAGAATTAATGAAGTAGTTTCAGGTATCAGGAACAATGGTGGAGAAATTTCAGAGGAAGATATAATGGACAAACTAATGACCACACTAACAACAGACTATGAGAGAAAGATCAATATCTTAGATGAGACTAAGCAATTTTCAAAATACTTCAAGAGAGAGACTTTGATCAACAAAATATCTGCATTTGAGATATCAAGATTGAAGACTGAACCCAAAAGTGAGACAACTTTCGAAGCCTCAGTCCACAGCAAGAAATCCATAAGAAGCTCTAGTAATAATGAAGAAGTGGATACAGAACTAGAAGAAATCATTGCTATGATTTCCAAGAAAGAAAGGAAAGGTAAAGGTAAATATGAAGGACAACTACCATTCAAATTTTTTTCAAGCAACAAAGTTGGTCACTTTGCATCCAAGTGTCCTACAAGAGTCAACAAGTTTAGATCAGATTGCAAGCCCAAGTACACTAAGGAATGTTATCATGATGAAGAAGGTGTAGCTGATGATGATTCAGGAGAAGATGAAATTGGTTTTGTTGCCATTAAATACATTGAAAAGATGCTTGAATAAATGGACAAAGAAGATGAAGAAAAAGAACAAGAGTTAGCATTAGTTTCAAAAGATGACATTAGAACTGACTGGATCATTGATAGCGAATATTCACACCATATGACAGAAGACAAAGACATATTTGTACATTTGGACAAATACAAAGGTGGCATGGTTAGATTTGGAGATAACACTCCCAAACCTATCATAGGCAGAGGTTCTATCACCTTAGATGGAAAGGATAAAATAGATGATGTTCTTTATGTTGATGGTTTACATCATAACTTACTAAGTGTTAAACAGTTGCTTGATAAAGGATATCAGTTGGAATTCAAAAATAAAAAGTGCATCATTAACAACAAAGAAGGAGACATGATTGCATCAGGCTCAAAAACCAAAGGTAATTTTTTTCAGCTCAATTAAGAAGTAAGTTGTTTTGTTGCAAAAGTAGATGATAGTTGGCTATGGCACAAGAGACTTTGTCATATCAATTTTGACAACATTGTCATATCAATTTTGACAACATAGTCAAGATAAGTAATGTAAAGGCAGTAAGAGACCTTCCAAGTATTGCAAGACTAGTTGACACCATGTGTAGGGAATGTGTGATGGAGAAACATGTGAGGACCTCATTCAGGAGAAAACAAGACTCTACAGAAAACAAATTAGATATGATACATATAGACCTATGTGGACCTACTCAAACAAGATCTTACTATAGAGAAAGGTATTTCATTTTATTTGTTGATGATTTCTCAAGGATGATGTGGGTTGCATTCTTAAAAGACAAATCTGAGGCTTTTGAGAAGTTCAAAGTGTTCAAAACTAAGGTTGAGGATGAATCTGGACTAAACATAAAATGTCTGAGATCTGATAGAGGAGGAGAATTCACCTCCAACTAGTTTTATGATTACTATGAAGAACATGGAATCAAGAGACAACTAAGTGCACCTAAAAATCCCTCAGTAGAATGGGATTACAGAAAGAAGGAACAAAATAATACTTGACATAGCACGCACTATCATCATTGAAGGAAAGGTTTTGGTGCAGGAGCACCTCTCCAAACACCTAAGTCCAACTTGGAACCAAATGGAGGTAGTGGATCTAAAGAATTCCTAAAAGTAAATTGGGATATATTGAGGCCAATAATGACAATATGTAATAAACAATTTAATTTAAATATTATAAGTCCTGGAAGTCCAAGCAAAGGACTTAGGACCAAAACAATGTAAGGGTGGCCAATAGTTCCAAATGGGATCTAAAGTTGTTTAGGGGAGTCAATTAGGTCCTAGAAGAAATAATAAATTAATATGGATAGAAGTTAATAAGTTTTTAATATTAATATGCAATAAAATGTAAGTTGGAAATTCAAATATTTGAATTCCAATGGTTATGTGCATTTAGGAGGGAAAATGGTGTTTTAATGTTTTTAGACTTAACTAAGCCTTCCAACCAACCCAGATTGGTTGAGGAAGTTGATAGGAAGTTTATTTAATGCTTGGAAGAGAGAATGGTATGAACTGGAGATGAAATGTACAAATTTCTACTCAAAATGGCAATAAAATTTAGAATTTCATAACTTTCTTTTGCATGTTTTGATCTCTATTTCATTCCATTCATTTTGTTGATGCTTGGAATATATATTAGGGTTGTATAAGACATGTGTTGATGTTTTGAAGTATTATTGTTTCCATTTCAATCAATTTGGATTGACTATACTCACTAAATCTCTATTTTTCTTAGTGGTTTTGTTAAATTCCTCAATGTGAAAGCATCATTCCATGAATGTGATTGCTGTTTCTCATGGAATAATGCATATTTAACATTTAAAACATTGTACTAACATTATATGTTGTAGAAGAGTTGATTTGATATGGTGATCACAAAGAATAGTGAAGAAAACCTCATGAAATTGCTTGCTAGAGTGTAGCAGCAAGAGATCCGACTTAAGGAGGGAATATTTTTTTTTGAGGCAAAAAAATTATATGTCCAATACATGGTGAATCCTGAAGGAGGGGTTTTGGAAATGAGTGGAAGGGTGAAAACTAGAAGGCCCTAGTTTTTGGAGCAATTTGGTGAGGGTATAATAAAAAACCCATAGGGTAATGTGCTATTTCCAAACCAATTTGATAATCCTAAGTTTTAGACCATTTCTAGACTCTGTGTAAAGTGGCATGTTAGGGCAGTAGATAGAAATGGTACTTCCTTTGTAAATGCACCCAAATTAGCCCTCTTGTAGACATTGAACAGTCAGTTTTTGGGATAGTTTGTCCAAAGTACCAATACCAAATATTTTGATATGTTGTTTATAAGGATAATGGGTATCTGAATATGTAATTTATTTTGGAAGTGTTTTGGGAAAACTAAGAGTTATTTGGGAAAAACTCACTCCCTGGTTAAGGCTACAAGGATAGAGAGCCTAGAGTGTGGATTAAGGGTAAGATCTTCGAGTAGGACTTTAAGAACCACTTGAACATTGTTGGAGTCATTTTTTATGCCATATTGAATCCCTATAATAGTAAAGGAGTTGGGAGAAGTCAAAGTGATAGGTTAGTGACATATTGGCACTTGGGGTCACTTGGGTAAGGAACACCATTGAAGAAACCAAGAACAATTTCTTTATGAAATAACCCCAATCTAACCTAACACTTTGCATCAATTGGTATCAGAGCCTAGGAGAATCCTAGGTGAAGGTTTGAGGAGTTTTTTTTGAGATCTTTTCTTCAAAGATGTCATAAGGAGAAGAAGAGGGGATCACACAGAGGGTCACTAATGCTGAACTTGCTAAGTTGGTAAGAGAGTAGATGGAAGACAATAGAATGCTAAGAGAAAAAGTCAAGAGGTTGACAGACCTTGTGGAAAAAAGAGGAAATGAAGAAGACCATGAAGATGAGGAAAGATTTGCAGCAGTAAGAGAGGAACCTGTTGATCCCAAGGATGCAAGATTGGAAAGAATCTTGAAGGAAGTAAAGCTTGGAGACTCAAAGGTAAAAATTGAACTTCCTATGTATGATGGAAGGATGAATGATGAAATTTTATTGGATTGGTTCAGTGCTCTTGAAAATTGCTTTGATTGTGATGATGTTGAAGATAGAATGAAAGTTAAGATTGCTAAGTCTAGAATGAAAGGACATGCATTATTATGGTGGGATAACTTACAGGCTGACAGGATGAAGAAGGGTTGGTCTAAGATCTCATCATGGCCAAGAATGATGGAGAAGATGAAGGAAAAGTTCCTTCCTGAAGACTTAAAAGTTCAATTATATAAAAGGATGCAAGGACTGAGACAAAAGGACAAGGATGTCTCAAGGTAGACAGAGCAATTCCACAAGCTTGACATCAGGGCATCTCATGATGAAGATGTGGAAGTGAAGGTGGCTAGATATCTTGGAGGATTGAAATACAATATCCAGGATGAGATGAGCATGGCTACACCTAGAACCTTGGAGGAGTGCTTCAAATTGGCTATGAAAGATGAGGATAATCTTAGGAGAAGGAAAGAGAGGCAAGATAATCCAAGAGGACAAACAAGTAAGGGCAAGGGAGTGAATCCAAGCCAAGGGAAAAATGAGAAAGGAAAAGAGAAAGTCTCAGATCAGAGAGGAGAACAAAAGGATGGTAGAGGAAAGAATTTTCCTGGGAAGTGCTACAAGTGTGGTGAAGAAGGGCATCCATTCTACAAATGTCCTAAAAGAGAGGCTAGGAAGAAAGGAGAGTCAATCTAACTCAAGAAGAGGAAGAGACCAAAGACAAAGAAGAAAATGTTGTTCTAGAACCTTATACAGAGGGATATTTTCTCATGGTGAGAAAAGGAGCATACATACAACAACAAAAGAAATTAGAGGTATCAATTTTCAGAACCAATTGCCAAAGTTATGGTAATATTTGCAAGATGATAGTTGATTCTGGTTCTTTTGATAATTTTGTGTCTTATCAGATGGCGAATAAACTAAATTTGCACACATTTCCAATTGATAGACCATATAGAGCATCATGGGTCAGTAATGATCAAAACATTGTCATAAAGGAACAAGAATATGTTGATTTCTCTATTGGGATATATAATGATAGGGTCTTGTGTGATGTGGTCCCTATGACTTGTTGTCATGTAATTTTGGGAAGACCATGGAAAGCCTCAAGGAAGACCATTCATTATGGATTGGAAAATGTTTATGTTGTGCACAAGGATGGAAAGACTTATACTCTCACACCCCTACCCAACCATGTTGTTGATGAAAGTAGGAACATAATTGTGTTTGGTTCTAAGAATTATGTTGATTTGTAGAGGAAAGAAGTACAGGGATCTATAGCATCAGATCATAAGACAAGGACCACTTTGCTAGTCATGAAATCAGAAATTTGTGACAGTCACAATGCATTGACTGTTAAGAAGAAAATAAAGAAGAATAAAGGAGTTATGGTGGGGACTATGTGGTGTCCTATGGTATCACCAAGGAAGGGTGATAGTGCCATTACCATTGAGAACAATAGTAGGGGTCTAATTGATCCTAAGATGAAGATGAAGGGGCAGTTTGTGCAACCACAAGTTGACTGTCCTCAATCAACAATAAACAAAGTTGCCTTGGGTGGGGACAAGAAAAAAGATTTTTCTTTTGTTTCTAATACTTTGAATGTAGGTACTACTCATATGAAGGGTGCTAGGTTGCAGATGAAGAGTTGCAGACATCCATCTAGGAGAATGGGTGGCAAAAAGACATCTTTCCTTCACTTTTGGGACAAGAGTCATTTTGGAGGTGGGGTGTATGGTGCAGGAGCACCTCTCCAAACACCTAAGTCCACCTTGGAACCAAATAGAGGTAGTGGATCTAAAAAATTCCTAAAAGTAAACTGGGATATATTGAGGCCAATAATGGCAATATGTAATAAAAAATTTAATTTAAATATTATAAGTCCGGGAAGTCCTGGCAATGGACTTAGGACCAAAACAATGTAAGGGTGGCCAATATTGCCAAATGGGATCTAAATTTGTTTAGGGGAGTCAATTAGGTCCTAGAAGAAATAATAAATTAATTGGGATAAAAGTTAATAAGTTTTTAATATTAATATGCAATAAAATGTAAGTTGGAAATTCAAATATTTGAATTCCAACGGTTATGTGCATTTAGGAGGGAAAATGGTGTTTTAATATTTTTAGACTTAACTAAGCCTTCCAACCAACCCAGATTGGTTGAGGAAGTTGATAGGAAGTTTATTTAATGCTTGGAAGAGAGAATGGTACGAACTAGAGATGAAATGTACAGATTTCTACTCAAAATGGCAATAAAATTTAGAATTTCATAACTTTCTTTTGCATGTTTTGATCTCTATTTCATTCCATTCATTTTTTTGATGCTTGGAATATATATTAGGGTTGTATAAGACATGTGTTGATGCTTTGAAGTATTATTTTTTCCATTTCAATCAATTTGGATTGATAAATCTGTATTTTTCTTTGTGGTTTTGTTAAATTCCTCAATGTGAAAGCATCATTCCATGAATGTGATTGCTGTGTCTCATGGAATGATTCATATTTAACATGTACAAAATTTTACTAACATTATATGTTGCACAAGAGTTGATTTGATATGGTGATCACAAAGAATAGTGAAGAAAACCTCATGAAATTGCTTGCTAGAGTGTAGCAGCAAGAGATTCGATTTAAGGAGGGCATATTTTTGTTTGAGGTAGAAAAATTATATGTCCAATATGTGGTGAATCCTAAAGGAGGGGTTTTGGAAGTGAGTGGAAGGGTGAAAACTAGAAGGCCCTAGTTTTTGGAGCAATTTGGTGAGGGTATGATAGAAACCCCATAGAAAAATGTGCTATTGCCAAACCAATTTGATAATCATTAGTCTTAGACAATTTATAGACTCTGTGTAAAGTGGCATGTCAGGGAAGCAGATAGAAATGGTACTTCCTTTGTAAATGCACCCAAATTAGCCCTCTTGTAGACAGTGAACAGTTAGTTTTTGGGATAGTTGGTCCAAAGTACCAATACCA
>MU227026.1:3859960-3870043 GCA_018584345.1 Thuja plicata
GGAAGCAAGTGCTACATCAAGAGAGATGATAGCATTGGCAAGTTTGATGCTAGAAGTGACAAAGGTATTTTTCTTGGTTACTCTACTAAAAGAAAAGCCTATAGATGTTTTAATCTAAGATTAAAGAGGATCATTGAAAGTACTCATGTGAAGATTGATGATAAGTTTATGTTTCAAGAAAGATATTATGACTATGCTCCCATGATTGAAGATGAGCCCAGACCTATCAATAAGGACACAGTTATTGAAGAAATGTTTGACTGTATTGATTTTTCATGTAACAATCCTAAACTAAGTGAAAAAGAATCATAGATTACAGATGAAAGTATCACTCCTAAGAACTCAAGATACACATCCACATACCACTCTAAGGAAGATATCTTTGGAGATCAGAGCGCAAAAGTCTTGACAAGATCTAGAGAAAAAGGTTCAACCGCTGATGAAGAGGTATGTTTACATTCACATATTGAACCCTTAAGTGTTGAAGATGCATGCAAAGATTCAAATTGGAAAAGTGCCATGCAAGAATAATTAGATCAAATAATCAAGAATGAAACATGGGAAATGGTCCCTAGACCTCATGACAAGAACGTGATTAGAACAAAGTGGATATTCAAGAAAAAAATGAATGAAGAAGGCATAGTGGTAAGGAACAAGGAAATATTAGTGTGTAAAGGATATGCGCAGAGAGAAGGTATCAATTACACTGATACATTTTCCCCTGTGAGGAGGCTTGAAGCTATCAAGTTGTTTTTGGCATATTCAACATTCAAGAACTTTAAGGTATGCCAAATGGATGTCAAGTCAGCTTTTCTAAAAGGTGACTTGAAGGAAGAAGTCTACATATAGCAGCCTAAAGGATTTAAACTTTCAGATAAACCTGACATGGTATGCAGATTAAAGAAAGAACTTTATGGACTTAAACAGGCCCCAAGAGCATGGTATGAGAGACTTGATGGTTACTTAACAAAGATAGGATTTAGAAAAGGAGTAGTAGACTGTAATTTATTCATAAGAGAGACAAATGAAGGACTACTACTTGTTGCTATTTTTGTTGATGCATTAGCTTTGGAGGTAATGAAAAACTTAGTGCATAATTCGCCAAAGAAATGAAAAGTGAATTTGAAATGAGCATGATTGGACCTATCAAATACTTTCTTGGATTGAATGTAAAACAAAAAAAAAATGCATATTCATAAATCAGTCTAAGTATGTGAAGGAGATATTGAATACTTTCAAGATGGAAGATTGCAAACCAGTAAGCACCCCCATGATAACAGGAAGAAAGATATCTAAAGATGATGATTCCATAGTAGTTGACAAGACCCTATAAAATTCTATGATAAAAAAACTCATATATCTTACCCAATCTAGACCTGATATTTCTAATGCAGTTGGCATTGTTGGAAGATTTGCAGCTGAACCCAAGCAAAATCACCTAATGGAAAAAAAAAAGAATATTCAGAGACTTAAAAGGGACTATTGACTATGGTTTATGGTATCCTAACTCAGAGAATATACAACTTCATGTGTACACAAATGCAGATTGGGCAAGTTGTGTTGATGACAGAAAGAGTACATCAGGAGGAGCAGTATTTCTTGGAGTTAGATTGGTCACTTAGACAAGTAAAAACCAAAATTGCATTTCTCATTCAACAACAGAAGCTAAGTATGTTGCAGCAGCATTGAATTTTTCAAACATGGTTTGGATCAAACAGATGATTAAAGACTTTGGTATTCAGATTGACTATCCTATTATTATTCATTGTGACAACACTAGTACTATCAATATGTCAAAGAACCCTATGATGCATGCAAAGACAAAACACATTGAGATCAAATACCACTTTTTAAGAGAAAAATTTGTAGATAGATAAGTAACATTGGATTATATGAGCACAAAAGAACAATTAGCAAATATTTTTACAAAGCCATTATCAAAAGATACTTTTGAGTATCTCAGGAAGAAGTTGGGAGTAATTCCCTTTCCTGAGTCTGATTAGAAGTTGCAGCAATAACATCAGTCCTTGGTGACTGATGAATGGTTGAATACTCTACTTCTAGAGTAGTACCTGTGCTTAATGGTGTTTAACACCCTTTGTCATTGATGTCAAAGGGGGAGTATTACTAAGGGGGAGCATATACTCTGGGGGAGTATATAGAGCAGCAATAGTGAAGAGGAACTTTTGATGAGGATATTGAGAAGATTGTAAAAAGAAGGAAGACACTTTGAGTTTATGATATCATATGTTGCCATCAATGTCAAAGGGGGAGATTGTTGGAGATTTGCTTCTGTGCAAATAATTGATCGTATGTTTGTCATTGATGACAACATATAATATACAACAGTGTTCCATATACAATTATTAGTACAAATGTTCTAGAGATATGTGTGTTCATTTCCATGGTGTATACATTTTCTAGATGCTATGTGCATTCACGTCGAGTCAGATATGAAGTTTTAGTTGAGTTATGTTAATCAATTATGACAGTTACAGAGATTGAAGACTATTTGTGAAGAGTCGACGTAATTACATTATTTCTTGAGTTGCGCCTATCTTTGGGATATGTGTGTTTTTATTCATGTTTAGTTATGAGTTAAAGATAATTATCTAAAGGCACCAAACATGTTCTATCAGAATCGTGAAGTTGGAGTTAATTTGGTGGAGCCGACTTTGTAAAGCATCGCGTCTATTTAGTATGAGTTGCGTATTTCTAATTAGGTTGTGTGGATGATGTGGCTGACTAAAGAAGTATTGAAGGGACTCCTAGAGCCAACAAAGATCACATCCTTTGGAGAAGATACATATAGTAGTTCATTTGATGAACACCAAGTGTGAATGAAAGGAATAAAGATAGAAAAAGTGCAGGACAGAATGTCTATTGTTTTGGGATAGTAGAGACATTTCATTCATCAAGAAAAGATCTATGTGAAGAAGAAGTTGAAGTATACAAAACACTAGAACTGATCAAGACAACAGGTATACTCAAATAGTTTATCTATCAGATATAGTGTATATCTTTTCTACTGAAGGTTGCATTGTTCATCATTCTAGCAATGAGCTTTTGGACAGTGAGTCCTCACCCCTAATAGGATTACTTGTAAAAGACTCCTAACAGGGTCTGACCTTTAACCAGGTCTCTGTACTTATTGCATTGTAAAGAAAAACTCCTAACAGGGTTGCAAGATGTCCTAACATGGATAATTATACTCAAGTACAATTCTTTATGGGTGCTAATTCCCATCGGGATTTTTACCTATTTGGTTTCCCCATAACCAAAATTGTTGTGTTATCTAAATGTGCATTTACTTTATGTTAATTGATATCTAAGAAAAGAAAAGAAATTGAAGTAGCTGATAACTATTTCACCCCCCTCTCAGTTATCCTTTGGGACTATTCTAACATGTGCATTCCCTTGTCGATAATATATTGAAGAGAAATGTTGAATGATATGGAACTTTTCACATAACTCTTTGACATCCTTTTTTTTGAATTGTTTCCCATTATCTATTATGATGGCATGTGGGATACCATATCTGCAAATTATGTGATTCAAGATAAAATTGGAAATATGCTTTCTTGTTGTAGTTGATAAGGGTACAACTTCAACCTATTTTTTGAAGTATTCTATTACAGGTATAATTTATTTAGCACCATTTGAAGGAGGATATATCATCCCTATCACTAGTGCATTTTGGCAAACATGTGACTACATGACTAAAATTTTTAGTCACACCACTAAAATTTTTGGTCACGTGACTAAAATTGATCATATTCTACTATTTGTTTTGCAGTTTACAAGTATAGATGACTAAATAAGTGACTAATTTAGTCACCAGATAAAATCACAAGGTCAGAAAAATAAAAGTGACTAAATAAATTATCAAATAAATGACTAAATAAAATACCAAATAAATGACTAAAAACTACTAAATAACTGACTAAATAAACTATCAAATAATTGACCAAATAAATGACTAAATAAACTACTAAATAAATGACTAAATAATTAGTCACCTAAATAAAAATGACTAAATAAAGGACCAAATTAATGACTAAATAGTTAGTCACCCAAAGCAAAATGACTAAATAAATTATTATTCCTTTATAACTATAACATTTGATTATATAATCATATACTAATACACAACTTATTAGTCCCATTTCACCAGTAATGCTTGTTTGCCACTAGGCTTATTATATGAGAAATCCATCTACACTTGTCTCATGCTAGAAATTTGACTTTCAAGTGATTTGATCAAATTGATTGATAAATACCATGAATTTAGAGATCATATAATCAGAATCAAAAGGAATAGTTTATAGCATCAAACAAATTTTTAATTATGGTTTATTATGACAAGTTGCATTTTGAATACTTCCTTTGTAGAATAGGGCTAATTGTAAACCTAAAATGAAGGATAGTTAATATAGTTAACAAGATTTTTTTCAAATTAAATTAAGTAAGCCTGTTGGTTTGAAGATTATATCATGTTACAGTGGTCCAATTAATTAAATACGTAGGGTATCTGAATCAGTGAGTTGTTTGAAGAGTATAACTAATTTAGGAGGTTTAGGAGTTATAACCCCAAAACAATGTTGGGAGGCCTAGTAGACCTAGAGTTATTGTTTTAAGGAATAAGTAAAGGTAATGTTTTCAAGCAAATAATAAGTGTTGTTATTGTGTACATATTTCTAGATTCAACTGTGTCAAATTTTTCAATTAGCATTATCTTATATTAAAAATAAAGATAAAAATATTTGAGAACTACTGGTACACATCACCTAAAATATATTATTTATTATACTACATACTAATTACTCAAAAAATAAAATTAAATAATTAAGAATAAAAATTAATTAATTAAAAATTTAAATTAAATGAACATTTTTTAATTTATTAAATAATTTATAATGATGAGCCGATCATGGAAAGTTTGGTTGGATATAGAACATAAACAAAAATCTAATCTAACATTTCATAGACCTCACAGGAAAAGTTGTTTGCACACTTGAATGTGCTTGGTGCCAAGCTGAACATTTGATTCCCAAATCATTCGATTGGAGGAGAACTCATAAGCAAAGTTGTTCATACGCTTGAATGTTGTTGGCGCCAAGGTGAATGTTATTTCTACCCTTTCCTCTTCCACAAACCTCTTCTACTATTAGATTTGGATCTGATGAAAGGTAAACAACGGGCTCTATTGCCCTAGCACAAGTAACACAAAAATTGATTCTTTATTTTCCTAGCACAAAAATTAATTCTTTATCATTGAAATAATCATAAGCTATTTGGTGATTACAGGTGATGCTCCTCTGCCATGGTGACAAGAATAACAAAGATACAAATTGCATTCAATCACTTTGGATAAGGGTCTATTCAACACAATGCTAGGTACAAAGAAAATCTTATTTTCTTATTTTGTTGTTTCATGTTTCCAAGTAGCTCTTATATTCCCTTCTTTACAAAATTGATCTTATTTTTTTAATAGGGAAAGCTTTCTTGTATATATTTGAGTTTATATTTGAGCTTTCTCTAAAGGAGCAGCAGAATTAGCTAATGTTTTGATATCTGATAGATAATGAGCATTTTGAGAAAGAACATTTGCAACATCACCTTCAATAGAATCACCAAGTATTATTTTATCCATATCCTTTGAGGATATTGAGGATATTTTATCTTTTACAACTCCACCTATAAAGAAATTCTTGCTAGTCTCATCAAACACCTGATACTTAGCCAGTGTGCATTTAACAAAACCAAAAGTAGCTTTCTTTGTAACTTTGTTTTCTACACTCTTAGAACTAGATACATTTGTGCCTCGTCCCATGTGCCTACTATATGGTAGTTCCACTAGCTTGTTCATGGAAATAATTTCACTATCTCTTTCTTCATCTTTCTAACTTTTGGACATAATAGGCATCTACTTTAGTACAATATTCCTCTGTGATGTAGAGCATCCTGCAAATTCATTCATTCTCCTAAGATCATGATGACCCAATCAATATCTTTCAACATATTCTTGTTTAAAAAGACTCAAAAAATGTATTACGCAAAAAAGACTCAAGGCAACTTATGCTTACTGGAAACATAAATCATAAAGGAATCAATTAGAGAATTCACTTATCTGAAATCCTTCAAAAGTAGGGGATTTGATCATTAATATTGAGATAAGAGTTTCCAAAATTTGAAAATACTCAAGATTTTTCATTTTCCAAAAATGTCTATTCTAATGAGTATCAATTGGGGGGGCTTACAATGCAAAATGTGGCCACTTATATAGATGTGGACCACAACTGAATACATGTGACATGCCCCTGATGACAATATAACTGATTAAATGTTTAAAGATGTTAAGTTGGTGATCACCGAAATGAAGAAAGATAATGCAAGACATTAAATCATTTAATGGATTGTATTGTCATTGATGTTAACTTGATATAATTTGATTGGCTATATTCAAAGTGTCAAAATACTTTAGAGAATCAGAGAGATAAAGATTATGCTTTCAGTAATGCATAATAGATCAGCATTCACTAAGTGACTACAAACACTGACGGATAGTGGAACCCGATGGATAGAGAAACCCAAGAGCAAAGTCATAGTGATACCCGAGTAAGAAAAATGACAAGCATTACCGATGAGAAAAATCACAAGCATTATCGATGGACAAAATTACAGTGTTACTCGATGGACAAACAACCTTGATGAACAAACCACCTTGGTGGAGATACCCAAGGAGAATTGAAGTGTTGACCGAAGCTAACAAGAGTTAAAACACAAAAAAGAACTAAAGTTCAGAAAAGACAAAACACTTAGCTCGCAAGAGCTAACGACAGAGTTAATGTTGGAGATTTTCTTCTGTGCAAATAATTGACTATATGTTTGTCATTGATGACAAAATATAGTATACAATAGTGAACTATATTAAGTTTTTAGTATAGACATGTGAAATCATTGCGTGGTTGTTTTTATGATTAAGACATAGTTACTACACCATGTACATTCACATAGAGTCAGATATGTAGTTTCAGTGGAGTTATATTAATCAGTTATGGCAGTTACAATTTTTGAAGATCATCTGTGAAGAGAAGATGTAAGTACATTGTTTCTTGAGTTGCACCTATCTTTTGGATATGCATGTTTGTATGCATGTTTATTTATGAGTTAATGATAATAATCTAAAGGTGCTAAACATGTTTCAATAGTAGTGTGATGATTGAGTCAATTTGGTAGAGCCAACTATGTGAAGTGACGCGTCTATTCAGTTTGATTTGCGTGGTTCTAATCAGGTTGTGTGCTTGATTTGGCTAACTAAACAAGTATTGAAGGGACTCCTAAAGCCGACTAAGATCACATCTTTTGGGGAAGATAATTATAGTAGTTCATTCGATGAACACTAAGGGTGAATGATAAGAAAAGAGACAAAAAAGTACAGAACATAATGTCCATTGTTTTGGGATAGTAAAGACATTTCATTCATCAAGAAAAGATCTATGTGAAGAAGAAGTGAAAGCATACAATACACTGGAACTGATAAAGAGAGAAGGTCTACTCAAATAGTTCATTTATCAGATATAATGCATATCTATTTTACTGAAGGTTGCAACCTTCATCATTTCAGTAGTGAGCTTTTGGATAGTGAGTCCTCACTCCTAATAGGGTTACTTGTAAAAGAACCCTAACAAGGTCAGACCCTTAACCAGGTCACTGTACTTATTGCATTGTAAAGAATAACTCCTAACAGGGTTTCAAGATCTTCTAACAGGAATAATTATACTCAAGTATAGATCTTTATGGGTGCTAATTCCCACCAGGGTTTTTACCTATTTAGTTTCCCCGTAACCAAAATTATTGTGTTCTATCTTGTGTTATCTGAATGTGTTAATGCTTAATGTTATTCTGTAATTAATTGGAGAAAAGAATTAAACTAGCTGATAACTGATTCACCGCCCCCTCTTAGTTATCCCTTGGGACTATTCCAACAATTAGTATCAGATCCAAGTGCCTTGGAGAAAGAGCCTAATAGCTTAAGGTAGATCAAATGATGTACTTAAGGAAAGAGAGTCCTAAGTTTGATGGAGAGAACTATCTTGACTGGAAGAACAAAATGATAACACATCTTCAATGTGTTGGATTTGAGATCTATGAGATTTCCACTCATGCAATTGATGTTCCCACCTTGAAAGACCTTGCAGAAGAAGACTCTACAATTAAAAAAAAGGAATTATTTACTCAAAATGCAATTGCCAAGGAGGCCCTAATTAGTGCCCTATCTAACAGTGAATTTTCTGAGATCAAGAAGGCAGAAAAAACATATTCAATTTGGAAAGACTTAGAAGATATGTTTGAAGGAGACATCCAAGAAAAGAATGCACACGGAAAGACATGGAAGAAAAGATACAATAATTTAGAGATGCTACCTGAAGAAAACATCAGAGCTTACAATTAAAGGATTAATGAAGTAGTATCAGGTATCAGGAACAATGGTGGAGAAATTTCAGAGGATGATATAATGGACAAACTGATGACCACATTGACAACAGATTATGAAAGAAATATTAACATCTTGGATGAAACCATGCAATTCTCAAATGATTTCAAAAGAGAAACCCTAAATCAACAAAATATCTGCATTTGAGATATAAAGATTAAAGACAAAACCTAAAATGGAAACAACTTTCGAAGCCTCAGTCCATGGTAAGAAATCTTTAAGCAGCTTTAATGAGAAGGAAGAAGTTGATACTGAACTAGAAGAAATCATTTCTATGATTGCTAAGAAGGAAAGAAAAGGTAAAGGGAAATATGAAGGACAACTACCATTCAAATGTTTTTCGTGCAACAAAGTTGGCCACCATCCAAGTGTCCTACAAGAGTCAAGAAGTTCAGATCAGATTACAAGCCCAAATACACTAAGGAATGCTATCAGGCTGAAGATGGTGTAAATGATGATGATTTAGGAGAAGACTAAATAGGATTTGTTGCCATTAAAGACATTCCCACCCTAGTATCTTGATATTTTGCACAGACATGATTTCTATATTGAGCATTATGGACTCTATGTTTTGTTTATTTTTAGTTGATGAGACATTATGAGTATATGTTTGGATAATTAAAATATTTTATGGAAGATAGAAAATGATTTAAAAATTTTTATCAGGACATGTTATTTCATATATTTGATTGTATTTTTTATAAAGATGATTCAATTCTTGATTTACATTATGGACTAATGATTATTTTTGGAGCTAACCATACTAATCCAATTATGCCTTGATATTGATGCTATCTGATCTATTTGTAGGATAAGGAGAGGTAGTCATAGTTACTTGTATATGAGATCCACATGATGTCACACTCTCCCTCCTTGTTTGACATTGGTTGTATATTTATATATGTATAGATGTTTCTCTTGACTTGGTGATGCAGGATGCAGGTACAAGGTATTGACTTCACCTGGCTACATAGGTCTGAGCGTGCCTTAAAAAAATCCTTGAACATTGTTGTGTGGAGATATTTCAAAAGCACTCTCAAGGGAACCTTGTTGACTTAGGTTCATGTTTAGGAAGTCACCTCAGTTGGGGGGGTTAAGTAGTTTTATGATTTTGTGATTTATGCTTTAGTGTATGTTTTCTTTGTCTCATTATTTGTATTTATATATTAAGGAATGCTACTTCTCTATCTTCTGAATTATGAATTTGAAGCTTTATTTGTGCAATATATATGTGTATGTATATATGGGTGCACACACACACACACACACACACACACACATATTTGTATAGAAAGGTGTTTTTATATCTTTATGCTTGTAAAATTAATGTTGTAATTGCAAAATAAAATATGATAGAGTAATAATAATTCAATAAGTAAAACTAAGCTTACCTAGGAGTCTTGAACCTCAGACCTCCTAGTAGTTAGGCTAGTTAGTTTCCTTTGGGCTATGTGAATTTCTTGAGGATTATTTTCACCTTTGTTCTTTTATGGTCTTGGTGAGTTAAATAAGTAAATAAATATAAATAAAACCTTTAGTTATGCTTTCGGGAATTTTTTTAATGTTTTTAAAACCAACTATATTAG
>MU227026.1:3870150-3880695 GCA_018584345.1 Thuja plicata
GGGGTTTTATGGGGGAGAAAATTGGATAATCATTTCGGAGAAGAAAATTTCAGAAGTATGAAATAGTTGGAGTTAGGATTTATCTGGGAGGAAGGAGGAGTTTTATCTCAGGAGAAACTTAGAAATATAACCCAAAAGGAGAGCAGACATCAAGAATTTGGAAGGAGGGGCTGGTTCATACAGAAAGCAGAGATTGCTCAACTTTGGAAAGGTTTCTCCGCAGGACCCTAGGTAGGATCTGTAATCATACAAAAATAATCCTTTCATGTTTTGGTATATATATGTGGGTGTGTGTGTGTGTGTGTGTGTCTATTTGTGTTTAATAATGTTTGATACTCATTTCCTAAAAGTTTATGTGGTGAGAATTTTTCTGAAAGATGGGGTAATGTATTGATTTATTCAGGAAGAATGATGTTATATAATGATATAATTTCCTTTTAATCTCTCTGGGAAGGTTATGTTTTATTTTCAGATGTATAGGATGTTTTATTTTGTGTATTTAGGTTTCAGGGAAGATTAGGGAGTTTAGGCATGTATTTTTTTAGATATTTTAGGAAGTTCTGCAAATGGTTATTTTTACCCTATGTTATGGAGATTTTGGAAATGTTTTGTCAATTGTTTTTGTTCTATTATTTTGGTCTGCATCTTCCAGTTTGATCTTGTTGTTTGTCTACTTCCTTTTTCCCATTTGAATGTTCAATATATTGCATATGGTAGAACAATAATTTTTTTTAGTATGTATTGTATATGACATCCTTGTTATCTTCCTCATATTGCTCACAGTTAAGGATTAGGACTCATCTTGAGGGTCTGAGTAAATAGGAGGGTTTCTTTAGCATATGAATTAGAGCATTTGAGATTTTTTCTTTATTTTGGTATGTTTTTGGGGTAGGGAACTAGATACCCTAGGTGAGTGGCTCATCATAGGTGCTGGAATCCAAAGTGGTTGCCAGGGAATGCTATGGGTGAGTTTGTAAACAAGTGATAACATAAAAATTAAATTGGGAGGGGGGTTTCAAAAGATAATGAAAGATATATGTTTAATGGCTAAATCCACATAGACCTGTAGGAGTACTGGTACCATGGGTAATTGCCAGGGTGGACCCTGAAACTTTGAGAGGGGACTAGTGTGACAGGGTTTCCAGGGAGGATCCCAATGCATAGGCTATGTGATGACACTCACCTAGGCAGTATTCTAGAACCTAAACCTTTGATGCACAGTCTGGTGGTACTTTGTTGTTTATGCCTTTTATCTTTTGGTATTTGATTACATGGTTCTTTTTCTTTATATTTACTTAGGCCTTGGGAGTACTTTGGTTCTATCTCCTAGCATGGGGGGTGGAACTTCACAAGTTTCACATGGTTGGGTGGAAAATCTCTTCGAGGTATTGTTCATGGTTCGTGTCTTGGCTTGGATTCAAATTTATTTAGTGTTGAAGATTTCCTTTAAAATTTTCTTGTACTACTATCCATGGTAAACAAAGATGTAGAGATCTGTTGTAAGCCCTTGGGCAATTTGATGTATTTGTATTGAATATTAAAATAAAAGCAATGTAATTTGGGAAGGGTAGATTTAGGAACATCAAAGGGAATGTTTATTTGGAAATAAGAAAGTTGTAATAAAGAAATGTGATTATGTATTTTATATCCTCTCTCTTGAAATGAAAACTGGAAGTAAGAGTTATTTATGTTTTGGTAATACAAATAAATTATGTGTAGGCAAGGTTAATTGGAAATGAAATTAAAGAAAAGGGTAAACCATGTCTAGAAGTACAATGTATTTATTTCTATCTCCTTTCAAAAAAAACAAATCTAAAGGAAAGGAAATGAATTCATTAAGGTAATTTATAGAATCAGTATTTTTTTTATATTCATGGAAATCATTTAAGGGGAACCTTTAAGGACATGTTCATTTTCATTATTTCTAAAATAGTCTTAGTAACATTTTTAAAAAAATATTCTAGTTGTTATCTATGTACTTTAGACCTGATCCTTATGGGTTCCTTGGTGGGGACATTACAAAATGCTTGAGGAGATGGACATTAAAGATGAAAAAGAAGCACAAGAGTTAGCATTAGTTTCCAAAGTAGACATCAGAACAAACTGTATCATAGACAGCGGGTGTTCACGCAACATGACAGGTGACAAAGATAGATTTGTACATCTAGCTAAGTACAAAGGTGGCATGGTTAGATTTGGAGATAACACTCCCAAACCTATCATAGGTAGCTATTCTATTACCTTAGATGGAAAGAACAAAACATATGATGTTCTTTATGTTGATGGTTTACATCACAACCTTCTAAGTGTTGGACAATTGCTTGACAAAGGATATTAGTTGGAATTCAAAGACAACAAGTGCATCATTAAAAACAAAGAAGGAGACATGATTGCATCAGGCTCAAAGACCAAAGGTAATGTCTTTCTTCTCAACTCTGAAGTAATTTTTTTTGTTGCAAAAGTGGATGACAGTTGGCTATGGCACAAGAGACTTTGTCATATCGATTTTGACAACATAGTAAAGATAAGTAATGTAAAGGTAGTAAGAGACCTTCCAAGTATTCCAAGACCAGTTGATACTATATGTAGGGAATGTGTGATGGGGAAGCATGTGAGGACCTCATTCAGGAGTAAACAGAAATTTGTAGAGAACAAATTAGATCTGATACATACATACCTATGTGGACCTACTCAAACAAGATCATACTATGGAGAAAGGAATTTTATTTTGTTTGTTGATGATTTCTCAAGGATGATGTGGGTTGCATTCTTAAAAGACAAATCTGAAGCTTTTGAGAAGTTCAAAGTATTCAAAGCTAAGGTTGAAAATGAATTTGGATTAAAGATAAAGTGTTTGAGATCAGATAGAGGAGGAGAATTCACCTCTGACCAGTTTTATGACTACTACGAAGAACATGGAATCAAAATATAGTTAAGTGCACCTAGAACCCCTCTATAGAATGGGATTGCAGAAAGAAGAAACAAGATAATACTTGACACAGTGCACACTATCATGATTAACGGAAAGGTTTCCCATACCTATTGGAGAGATGCGGTCAATACAACAGTCTATACTATTAATAGAATCTAGTTAAGGCCAGGCACATACACGACACCTTATGAACTTTGGTTTGGTAATGTACCTACTATAAAATACTTTAGAATCTTTTAAAGAAAGTGCTACATAAATAGGGATGACAGTATTGGCAAGTTTGGTGCAAGAAGCGATGCAGGTATTTTTCTTGGTTACTCTACTAAAAGAAAAGCCTATAGATGTTTTAATCTAAGATTGAAGAAGATCATTGAAAGTAATCATGTAAATATTGATGAGAAGTTTATGATTCAAGAAAGATACTATGAATGTGCTCCCATGATTGAAGATGAACCCAGACCTATCAGTAAAGACACAGTTATTGAAGAAATGTTTGACTGTATTGATGTTTCATGCAACAATCCTGAACCATGTCAAGAAGAACCAAAGATTAGAGATGAGAGTGTCACTCCTAAAAAATCAAAATACACATCTAAATACCACTCTAAGGAAGACATCATTGGAGATCAAAGCGCTAAAGTCCTGACAAGATCCAGAGCAAAAGGTTGAACCGTTGATGAAGAGGTATGCTTACTTTCTCAGATTGAACCCTTAAGTATTGAAGATGCATGCAATGATTCAAATTGGCAAAGTGCTATGCAAGAAGAATTGGATTAGATAATCAAGAATAATACATGGGAACTGGTCCCTAGACCTCTTGACAAGAATGTGATTGGAACAACGTGGATATTCAAGAATAAGATGAATGAAGAAGGTACAATGGTAAGAAACAAAGCAAGAATGGTATGTAAAGGATATGCATAGAGAGAAGGAATAGAATACACTGATACATTTTCCCCTATGAGAAAATTGGAAGCTATCAAGTTGTTTCTATCCTATGCAACATTCAAGAACTTTAAAGTATATTAAATGGATGTCAAGTGAACTTTTCTAAAGGGTGACTTGAAGGAAGAAGTTTACATAGAACAGCCTGAAGGATTTAATCTATCAGACAAACCAGACATGGTATGCAGACTAAAGAAATCAATTTATGGACTTAAACAAGCCCCAAGAGCATGGTATGAGAGAATTGATGGTTACTTAAAAAAGATAGGATTCAGAAAAGGAGCAGCAGATTGTAACTTATTCATAAGAGAAACAGATGAAGGATTACTACTTGTTGCTATTTTTGTTGATGACATTATGTTTGGAGGTAATGACAAGCTTAGTTTAGAATTTTCCAAAGAGATGCAAATTGAGTTTGAAATGAGCATGATTGGACCTATCAAATATTTTTTGGGATTGAATGTAAAACAAACAGACAAAGGCATATTTATAAATCAGTCTAAGTATATGAAGGAGATATTTAAGACTTTCAAAATGGAAGATTGAAAACCAGTAAGCACCCCCATGATAATAGGAAACAAGCTTTCTAAAGATGATGATTCCATAGAAGTTGACAAGACACTATAAAAGTCTATGATTGGAAAACTCATATATCTTACTCAATCTAGACTAGATATTTCCAATGCAGTTGGCATTGTTGGAAGATTTGTAGCTGAACTAAAACAAAATCACCTAATGACAATAAAAAGAATATTTAGATACTTAAAGGGGACTATAGACTATGGTTTATGGTATCCTAACTTAGAAAATATACAACTTCATGTGTATACAGATGTAGATTGGGCAGGTTGTGTTGATGACAGGAAGAGTACCTCAAGAGGAGTAGTATTTCTTGGAGACAAGTTGGTCACTTGGACAAGCAAGAAACAAAACTGTATCTCTCAGTCGACAACAGAAGCTGAGTATGTTGCAGCAACACTGAATTGTTCAACAATGGTTTGGATCAAACGGATGATTAAAGAATTTGATATTCAGATTGATTATCCTATTTTTATTCACTATGATAACACTAGCACTATAGATATGTTAAAGAACCTTGCGATGCATGAAAAGACAAAAAACATTGAGATCAAATATCACTTTCTAAGAGAAAAATTTGTAGACAGAGAAGTAAAGTTGGATTATGTGAGCACTAAAGAATAGTTACCAGATATTTTTAAAAAGCCTTTATCAAAAGATACTTTTGAGTATCTTAGGGAGAATTTGGGAGTAATTCCCTTTCCTGAGTTTGATTAGAAGTTGGAGCAAAGAACATCAGTCCTTGGTGACTGATGAATGGTTGAGTACTCTACTTTTGGAGTAGTACCTGTGCTTCATGATGTTTGGCACCCTTTGTCATTGATGTCAAAGGGGGAGTATTAGTAAGGGGGAGCATATACTCTGGGGGAGTATATAGTCTTGGAAATAATAACACAGTCAGAAGAGCAGCAACAGTGAAGAGGAACCCTTGATGAGGATATTGAGAAGATTGTAAAAAGAAGGAGGATACTTTGGGTTGATGGTGTTTTTCATATCATATGTTACCATCAATGTCACAGGGGGAGATTTTTGGAGATTTGCTTCTGTGCAAATAATTGACTGTATGTTTGTCATTGATGACAACATATAGTATACAATAGTGAACTATATTCAGTTTTTAGTATAGACATGTGAAAGCCTTGCGTGGTTTTTTTTATGTTTCAAACATAGTTACTACACCATGTACATTCACATAGAGTCAGATATGCAGTTTCAGTGGAGTTTGATGACATATAACTGATTGAATGTTTGATAATGTTAAGTTGAAGATAATGCAAGACATTAAATCAGTTAATGGTTTGTATTGTCATTGATGTCAACTTGATATCATCTGTATGGTCATACACATAATGCCAAAGACTTTAGAGAATCAATGGAACAATGATTATGCTTTCAGAAATGCATAAAAGTCAAGTATTTACTAAGTGATAGACAACACTGACGGAGTGCACACCACCGGTAGAGATAGAGATAAATTCAGTGTTTCCCAACAAAGCAGAAACACAAGATGCCCGACGGGTTGAAAATAGAGTTGTCCAATGAGCAAGATCAAATGATACCTGATGGACAAAGATTCTAAAGCTAACTGAAGTTGCACCGATGGAACTGACAGTTGTCACTGGCGGCGAACTGTAGAATTGACTGACAGAACAGAGAGATCAGAAAATGACAAAATATCTAGCTGGCAGAGCTTAAAGATAGACTTAACTGGTTGATTTATTTGTTTTATTCAACCATAATTAAAGCAATTGATTTATACAATTGGCAAGAAGATAACTACAAGATAAATCAGGAGTTAAAGCCATAAATCAAATTGGCTGGATTGCTTTTCACGCCAAGAATCAAGAATCAAGAATCAAGAAAAATCATGTCTATATAAGAGACAAGCATAATTCATTTTCACATGCACTCAGATACATAGGGGAGTGAATTGAAAGAAGATGCTGAAGAGAAACTGGTGAAGGATAAACTTCATACAGTCCTGATCAATCAAGCTAAGAGAGAACTAAAGAATTCTGTAGACACCAATGAATAGTGAAGCACAACATCACAAAGTAGAAAGTGTGAAGTACAAAGGAATTAAATTGATACATTGATCAAAGAGGTATTGTACATAAATAGATCTGAATATCTGCAATTCAAAGTTGCATTAGAAACAGGTCATTGTGTTTCAGTTTAACCATTGAAACATTAAGTCTCTTAACGAAGCACGACTTAACCATCTTCTATAATTGAGGTATATCCTAATAGATTACCAAAAGGTTGATTCATGATAGTAGCAGCGGTCTTACCTAAAGCCTATTGACAGTCTAAGAAGGAGGCTGATTCAAGGATGGTAGTGTAGATGCCAGATACTAAGTGACAACCTATGTATAAAAATCCTCTAACAAGGTCACACTTAACCATGTGTTTGTAACCTTTAACAGGGTTGGCTCCTAACAGGGCTCACTTCAGAAGAGTAAAAATTTTGGGTACCGGTCCCAGTGGTTTTTCCCTTAACAGGGTTTCCACATTAAAATCTATGTGTTATGTGTGTATGGTTTATTACTTTATTGTTTTACATTTCACATATGCATTTTTGGATTGATCGATATACTCTGCATATTTACTGAGTATCGGTAAATAAGTTTTATTGCTTATTGGTAATCAAGGAGAATAAGGACAGACAAGGTAAACTGACAGACAGTTATTTATTTCAAGTAATTCAAAGGCATACATCTTGAAGGGACTTAATAATATGAGGTGTATTAATTGGTGGATTAAAGTTTAAAGGATAAATTTTTGATGCAACTGATTCACCGCCCCCCCTCAGTTATTACTAATAATTGGTATCAGAGCTTGTGTTCTTAGAAGGAAGGTTTCAAGACCTAAGTAAATATCACAAGATGAACAGACGAGATGTTCCCAAGTTGAACAAAGACAACTTTGCTTCATGGAAAAGAAGAATAAAGATTCGCTTATCAGGTATTGGCAATGATATTATTCAAAACTTAGATATTGAATATGTGTTGCCTACAAGACCATTGATGGTAGATCAATTGAGAGTAAAGCATGAACATAACTGCATGGTTATAGAGTTTTCTGCCTCACTCTCTGATGCTAAATTTGAGGATGTCAAAGATTGCAAAAATGCAAAGACAATGTGGGATAAACTAAAGCTTGTACATGGAGTTGATACAAATGTTCTAAAAGCCAAGGCAAAAATCCTTAGAGGAAAGTTTGATGATCTTAGAATGAAAGAAGGTGAAAACATCACCCAGTACAACACAAGAATAAAATTAGTCAATGCTATATGAGGTGTTGAAGGTACATTTGAAGAGGAGACAGTGGTAAGTAAAATCTTAAGAACCTTATTGCCTATATATGCTATTAGAGTCTCTTCTATTCAAGAAATGAGAGTAGTAGAAAACTATACAGTCACTCTTGATAGCCTGATTGGTAGATTGATTTCATTTGAGATGAATAATTTTGATAATAGTGTTCTACCAAGTTTAGAGTTTACATTCAAGTCTTCTATGAGAATAAGCAAATCTAGTCAGAGACACTCATCTAGAAGAGACAGTGAAAGTGAAAGTGAAGAAGAAGATCTAGATGAAATTGAAGCACTCATGGAAAGAAGAATGCTAAGAGGCAAGGGTAAATACAAAGGCAAGTTACCAGTTGTATGTTTCAATTGTAAAGAGATTGGACACTTTGCTGCAAGATGTCCTAACAAAAGAAAAGATGACAGAAGTGATAAAAGATCTTTTGAGAAGAAATCTGACAGAAGTGACAACAAAGATTACATAGGTTACCGACGATTAGAAAGAAGTGATACCTGAGATTACAAGGACAAAGGCAAGAAGGCTAGCTATCTAGCTGCTTGCAAAGATGAAGATACTGACACTGAATCAGATGATGATATCGAGATGGTATTTGTAGCTGTAAAGGATGATTTAGTAAGATTAGTGGGAATGATACCTAGATTATAGATAGTGGCTGCACTCACCACATGACCAGTGACAAAGAAAATTTTAATAATTTTGAATACTATAAAGGTGGTACAGTAAGAATGGGAAATGATTCACCTTGTTAAATTGAAGGTAAAGGAACAGTAATGCTGAATAACCTGATTAAATATGAAAATGCTTATTGGGTAAAAGGATTGAATTATAATCTATTGAGTTTTTCTCAGCTGAATCATTCAGGTCATAGAGTAGCATTTGAGAACAAGAAGGCAAAGATCTTCAATGAATCAGGAAAACCAATTGGTATCGGTGAATAGACCAAAGGTAACTTATTCTATCTAAATGTGTCATGCCCAAAAGTTCGGGTCAAAACACAACCAACAAATTTTTTTTTTAAAGTGAAAAAGTTCCAAGTTGAAGTTGCGGAAAGGAGGATTCAATGACGTGGTCACAAAAGACTCTGGTGATCAACCTCAACAAAGTTGAAACTATATGATGCTGGATGATATCGATATAATCGAAGAAGATCGTTGATCATCTTCTCGATCAATATCGCCGATCATCAATCTAAAAAGCTTATAGTTTATCTAGGAGGAATAAATGTTATAGTTTACGCCATTCTAAAAATAGGTTAACCGTATCCCAAAAGGGTACATATCAAGCCAATATGGTTCTATAATTGTGTAGTTTATTTAAGGAAATAATGAATATAAAATTTAATTGTCGTTTACATCAATATTTGTTTTCAAATGAATAATTACTAATTCAATCTATAATTACAACATACCCCATTAATCAATGTACTTTTAACCAATTTAATACTCTCAAAGGTAACATTAGTTTATGATAAATATTATCAAAGTTTATGATTCAATAATAATTATGGTAGTAATTGATAAATATGATATATATTAATTAATTTATAATATTCATTATTTAGTTATTATACTTATAATATATCGATTAATAATATAATCATGCTATAACATTAGCATATGGTACCATAAATATTAACTAAATAACCTATTAAAACTTTGTCAAATAAAATCCATTTATAGTTATTAACTATCCCTGATTATTAACAAAACTATTTAACTACAATAAAAACAAGACTTAATTTTCAAATTACATATTTTAATAACAATAAGGAATTAATTTCCTAACATAATAGTAACATATATATATCTCTTAAGCAAACTTCATAAAACAAATTAAACAGTAATAATTAAACCTATTTATCTAAATTACTCCATCAAAACAAATAATGCTCCATTAATTATGTTCCCAATTAAAAAGGAAATATACAAAACTTAAATACATTGATCAATGTTTTATTAGATCTAATTATATTAATAACTGGTTCTTTATAAATAAACTACCTATAACTAACTCTACATAATCTACCTAACAACTAGCACCTATCACCTATCAAACTAGCGCCCTATCACCCATCAAAGGTCACATCATATCTCCTTTTGAAATGCCCCCACATCTTCCAAGTGGAATGAGGGTTCAAAACCCCAAACATCCTCATATGTTGCAAATTTTCATGGAGAAGAAGGGCTTCCCCAAAACCCACGCATAGCAAGGAATGGTGGGGGACCACACTAAAACCAAGGCAAGTTAACTTATAGCTTAAAATTTCGCATGGTAAGTGCATATCATTAAAAGCAGTTTGGAGGAAGTTGGCGAAATGTTTAGGGGAGGCATTTGACTTATATTTTAAAACCATCTTGCTGACAAAGACATGAGTGTACCCAATGTCATAAAACACTACTCATCCAATAGGAGAAAAGTAAAAGAATTTGGTAAGAGTTTAATGCCATGTCCCCCTAAAATTTCGCATGGGGGAAGACAAAGTGAGGGATAAGACATAAAGGTGGGTCCCACGGGGTGAGAAGACATTAAGCCCATTTTAAAAACTTAACATAAGCATTAAGAAGAATTCAAAGTTTGTTTAAGTAGTTAATAAAGGTAAATTAGGAAGGGCATCCATAAAGGAATATTCTCTGTGTATTGTATGAGGGAGGGAATTAATTTCCCTCCCCATACATTTTCCAGAGACCTGGAAAGTGTTATGGAGAGTTTGTTTTGCACATATATCTTCTTTTTTTTTTGTTTGCTTGTTTTTATTATTTCTTT